>CAJHUC010001361.1:0-17799 GCA_905146915.1 Ostreobium quekettii | reverse complement strand
CCACCGCCAGACTGGTTAGAATACAAAGGTGGTATGGTCCCGGAATGGCAGATCAAATTGCCAAAGAGGACCCAAATTGGCCAGAAAAGATGGCCTTTGCGCTCAGGCATATCCCGGAACCATGGGACTTGAGCGAGGGGAGTCCAGAGAGACCAGACCCTAATGATCCCCACGAGCGGTGGGAGGAGATCTCGGAATTGTCGTTCTCATCATGTGCTTCTCCTTTGCCGGGTGATATGTCAACCCGTGCACAAGTGCATAGGATGGAGAAGGAGAGACGACGGATTCGTAACCGAGATCGTTTTGCTCGGGCAAAGAAATTAGACGAGCAAAAGGCCAGAAAGGCCAAACAACGGAGAGAATTGAAAGCGCTGCGACGTGAGCGGGATCGTCAATTGAATCCTGAAAAGTATGAGCGTAAGCGAGCTCACAAACGCCAGCGCAAGGCTGAGATCAAGCGGTTTTTCTCCGCAGGAGGCAGCCAAAAGGCGCAGCGCCTGGAGGTACAGCCCAAGGTCGATGAGCTGGACCCGGCCGAGCAGGCTAAGGCCTTTGCCCGTATTGCCAAGGAGGGGACCTCCACCCGCTGGGCAGACCAGCAGGACAGTAGCGGCAGTGACAGTGGTGTAAACCACCCTGCCCGCTTTGTCCCTATCCAACCGGAGCCGGCATCGCCATCGGTTGTGGTAACCAGCGGTCCTAAGGTGCAAAGGATGCCGGAGAGGGAGATCCCGCTTGGAGAAGCAAAGGCGAAAGAACAGCCTGATAAGGCAAAAGACCCGCCTGCAGAGGCGAGAATACAGCCTAGAAAGGCAAAGGAGGAATCCAAAGGCCCGCAAAGGCCAGTTTCAGGTAATCATCCTGTTGAACTGTCTTTGCTGCGACCTGTTGTGAAGAATACACAGACGCGTAACCGTGCAGAAGTTGGTGATTCTGCTGGTAACGATGAGATTGTGTATCTCGGTTCAGCAGGTGAACCTGCCAGTCCAATTCCCCGGGAAAGACGGGAGACATATGAGATCCTGCAGAGGCAGGAAGCTGCTTTGCAGAAAGCAAAGGCGGATGCAGAGAAAGCTGCACAGCTTCGTTCCTTGATGGGGGATGAAGACTATGCAGCATATCTGGAGCTGCAAGAAGCAAAGCAGATTTCTCATGGACGGCAGGAAATTGCCTATAAACCGGCGAAACCGGGGCCTGGATACCAGGAATGCCGCGCCCAGCAAATGGCGGCTGATCAAAGAGGACGTGCCAAGGTGCCGCCCGAGGCTGCAAAGCCCACCCCAGTGATGCGTGTTCCTGTCATCCAGGACACGAGGGGCTTTTGGGATACGCTTGGGCGCCTTTCATGACCCTCATGGAGGGGTATACTTTAAGGGGTATTATCATCCCCGTGGAGGACATGCCCCATACAGGGCCCAAGTCCCAAGGGACGCCCTCCAACGTATACCCGGGAAGCTGCGTGGCCTCTTTGATGCGCAGCAGACGGCACTGGGGATATATGTGCCAGAGGGTCAGGAAGCAGCCATGGAATGGCAGGCCATCCAGAGAACCGGCCGAAAAGTCCCTGAAGAGGGATCAGTGCAAATGCCCCCGGGACCATCGATGCAGGCAGGTCCCTCCACATCGGCTCGTCCAGTGGCTCAGCCAGAAATGGCGCCAAGACAGCCGGTGCGGCCTTATACAATGGGGCAGGCTGGACAGCGGACATCACAGCCTCCTGTGCAAACGACGCAGCAAAAGATTCAAAGGCTGCAGGAGATGTCTCCATTTGCGCCGGAGTCAGCTGTGTATCCGCCAGTTCGGTACTATCAGCCAAGGATGGCGGCACAGCCCGGGAGGGCATACCAACCCGGAAGGGTACCACAGGCGGAGATCGCCCCAAGACAAGAGGAGTACCCAACACCCGCTTACAGTGGATCATCCCATCCATCCGGATCGGGAGGTTACGAGAGGGTGTACGAGTACCCGCCCAGTCATTTCCAGACCCAGGAACCTCCACATGAGAAATTTCTGTTTGGGCTGGAGGTTGATCAGGCTGTTGAGCCACATCGGGCGGAAATGGGGCCTCCACCGCCTCCGGAGGGGTACAATCCCCAAGGGCCGGGTTATACCGGTCAAGCCTATTTGGCAGCGGTGCAGGAGATTCCATATGCGCCAGTTTATTACGAACCCGGAAGGGAAGCTCAGGTGAGCATGAACATGCCTAAGATGAACAATCAGGGCATGAAACCCCCAAAATGGAATGAAGATAAACAGGCCTTAACCAAGTGGTTACAAGAAATCATCATGTATTTCAAAACCACTATGGCACCCCGGACACAATGGGGATGGATAGCACTCAATACTCTTGAAGAGTCAGTGAAACATGGCCTACTAGCCCAGTTGGGACACATATGGGGGATAACAATTGATGCAGAAGTGCTCTCACAGCCAGATTTTCAACTGTCATGGGAACAGTTTAAGTATGGCATGGAGACACTTTATGATCATAAATGTTCCGACTTCGAAATTCGGTCGGAAATAGCAGCCTTTACAAAGGCAGGGACCTCGGGTCCCGATACAATCAAATACATGCAACTCTTGGAACAAATGTTTCTCAAGTGTGAGAACGAACTTGATGATTTTTCCAAGTTGCATGTATTGTATACTGGACTCCGTCCAGATATTAAGAGGAAATGCCTCTTAAATAAAGATGATGAGCAATGGACCACTTATGCCAGCCTGAGGGCGCATTTATATAAAGTGGGACCAACATATGACCAAGAATACAAGGCATATGGCTCTCGTCGAAATGAAAGTCGGGATGGCAAATCGCACACGAGTAATCGTCTTGCTCCTAATAGAGTTATTCAAAAATACCACGCACTGAAAGTGGATCGTCGTGGCAAACCAGTTTTGAATAACAGACCGAGAGGTCAAGGAGGGACGACTTACAAAAGTTCTCGTGTTGCTATGAAAATGCAGCCACAGGCTTCGCATGGGGAGCGGAACTACGAGCCGCTGGCCGATATCCGCGACCCAATGGAAGAAAAGATGGTCACCAACAGTGCGCAATTACGCGACACAACGTTGGAAGTCTTGAAGCGGGCTGGACGCTGTTATAAGTGCTTCAAGCCCTACTCAGCTGACCATCCTCGCGAATGCGAAGGGCGTGGAGTACTCCCGCAGATGCCGGTGAGTCCCGCTCGCAAACGCGTGTCAGCGTTACATGCTTCCACCAAACTGTGTTTGGCAATGCGAAAGCATAATATCACCAGTGTGAAACTGCGAACTGCACCGATGGATGTGCGCATGAATGCAGCACCGGTGATTCCTGTTCCGAAAGTGCGAGCTGCACAAGTTGCTGTGAATCGTGTGATGAAATTGTCTCACACACCGGCGCAGCCGGACAGGACCAAAAAGGGTCCTCGCAGTGACCTCGATCGTTCTGATCGCATGTTGCATCCTAAGCATTTTCAGCACATTCAATCACTGATTGCATATCGTTTCACACTTGATGCATGTGCCAACCCCAATGGGGATAATGCACTTTGCGAACGATATTGCTCAAGAGCCGACAGTTTCCTACGGAAACCACTCGCTCATGAATTTGCGCGGATTAATCCACCTTTCCAACAGGCAGCGTCCTTTTTGGACCATTATTTTGCGGAAAGAGCAAAAGCTCCTACACAAGTAGGCGCATGTATATTACTGCCTGCATGGCGAACGTTTACGGACGATCCCCGGTTGCGCACCTTGCGCATTCTGGTACATTACCCAAAGGGTACCCGGTTGTTTACACAACCGCAGGATGATCGTCCTGGTCGCAAGGAAATGCCTGGCATTCCTTGGCCTGTAAACGTATATTATCAACCCTTTGTGGGATCAGCGGAACACCGCATCAGAGGGGTCTCACAAGACCAGCCTCGTTTGACGTTTACCGGCCAGGTCGGGCACCAGCCCGCCTCAATTCTCTTTGATACCGGGGCAACTGGCACCGCGTACATCAACCCGACGTGTTGTCGTCGGTTAGGCTTAAAGCCCTGTTCGCCACATGCACTGTCTAATCGACAGCTTCGTCGCATTAATCGCCTTCGCCGTATGGCACGTGCGACGCGACGTATTGTGGATCCCACGGAGTTCTCCACACCTCCACGTGTGGATGATCCTCACATGGAAAGTGAAGTGCTATTAGCGGATGGGACATCCCTCCCATCTTTGGGGGTTGTTGATGTCCCCTTGACCATTCAAGGCTACAAGGACACAGTCCGTTGCCTGGTCATTGACCTTTCTGACGACTATGACATTATCCTCGGCGACAATTGGCTCTATGAGCATGCCGGTGTCATTGATTATCGTCGTGGTCAAATCCGTGTCGTTTCTCGTGGACGTGAGATTACTCTTCGTAGTACTCCCCGTTCCACTGTTTCTCCTTCCTTACCGGCCCGCCGGTTGGGTCATTTGTGTTCGCTGGGTTTTGCTCGTCGAGCCTACCAGCGTGGTTCTCCATTGCGCTTGATTTTGGTTCGCCGGGTCGGCGACCTCCCTGAGGGGGACGCACCAGGCCCTTTGGCCACATCAGGTCGGGAGACCACAACTTATGCTGTTCCACCAGCACAGATCACAGCCCTCTTGGAGGAGTATAAAGATCTGTTCCCTGATGAACTCCCTGAGGGATTACCTCCAGACAGAGGAGTGTCATTAACTATCCCATTGGAGGAAGGGACCAAACCGGTTAAGCGACCAGCTTTCCGGTACAGCCCGAAGGAAATGGAGGAGATCCGATCACAGGTGGATTACCTGTTGAGGAAAGGTCTGATTACGGAAAGCAGTAGTCCCTTTGGGGCCCCTGTACTTTTCGTTCCTAAGCCAGATGGCAGCCTCCGAATGTGTATTGATTACCGGGCATTGAACAAAGCCACTATCAAGAACAAGTGGCCGATCCCGAGAATAGATACCCTATTGGATCAACTGCAAGGAGCCAAGGTGTTCTCGGCTATTGACTTGCAGCAAGGGTACTACCAATTACGGATCGATAAGGCAGATTGTGCCAAAACGGCGCTTGTTACGCCATTGGGCTTGTACGAGTTCAAAGTACTTCCCTTTGGACTTGCGAATGCCCCTGCGATATTCCAGCAGACGATGCACCATATATTTGGTGATCAACTTGGCAAACACGCCCTAGTTTACTTGGACGATATCTTGGTGTTTAGCCGAACTGCTGAAGAACACATACAACACCTTCGGCAGGTGTTAGAAGTGTTACGACAGCAAAAGTTATACTGTCGAATGCACAAGTGTCAGTTCAATAAGGAGGAGATCTCCTACCTGGGACACATCGTGTCTCAAGAAGGAATTCGCCCAGATCCCGAAGGGATTGAAAGGTGAAGAACTGGCCTGTACCTCAGTGCGTGAAGCACGTACAGCAGTTCCTCGGACTGGCAAATTACTTTCGAAAGTTCATTCAGGGCTATTCGAAAATGGCGACTCCCTTGACAGACTTGACCAAACAGAATGGCAAGTGGGAGTGGATGTCGAAATGTCAGTCAACATTTGAGCACATCAAGGAGTGTTTGACCACGGCTCCTTTGCTCAAAATGCCAGATCCTGAGAGACCATTTGAGGTCATCGCCGATGCCTCACAAACTGCTGTGGGGGCGGTCCCGATGCAGGACAATCACCCTATTTGTTATGCGAGTCGAAAGTTCCTCCCAGCGGAGTTGAACTACAGCGTGACAGACCAGGAAGCTTTAGCTTCGGTCCATGCTGTCCACTTGTGGAGATGTTACCTTGAAGGAACATGCTTCAAACTGGTAACGGACCACTGTCCGTTGACCTACCTTAAGTCACAACCACAACTGAGCCGCAGACAGGCCAGGTGGTCAGAAATCTTACAACAGTTTGACTTTGACTGGGAATACCACCCAGGGCGAAAGAATGTGGCTGATCCACTCTCTCGCATTCCTCCATCGCCCGATGAGCAAGAGGCTAAGAGGAAAAGTCAACTAGTTGTATGTGGCTTAAGAGTAAAGCATAAGCGGGGCAGCCAAAAAGAGGCAACTGAAACGGTAGAGGCCAAAGATCTAGCCTCCAGGATCCGTCAGGCCTATGGCGAGGATCCCCAGCTTGCGTCTGTTAGACAGCAGCAAGATATGCGCTGTACAGACGGGTTGTGGCTACGAGGCACTCAGGTGTATATCCCTGAGTCGCCCAGTCTGCGGACTGAGATCTGCCAGTTGGCTCATGACCATCCAAGTGCAGGGCACTTTGGTCAAGCCAAGACCCTGGACTTGGTCCAGCGGCATTACTGGTGGCCAGGAATGCGACGAGAAGTACAGTTGTACGTTGATACTTGCCTGGTTTGTCAACAGGTTAAGTATCCTCGCCAGAAGACCCCTGGCTTATTAAAGCCATTGGGCATTCCTGGGGAGCCATGGACAGAACTGTCCACGGACTTCATCACTCAACTGCCAAAAACTAAGGGAGGTCATGATGCTATCGTCGTATTCGTCGATAGACTGACCAAAATGGTCCGCCTTGCAGCCACGACCACCGAGCTCTCTGCAGAAGGAGTAGCTGACCTGCTGGTGCAGAATGTGATAAGGCACCACGGCCTCCCCTCTCAGATAGTGTCCGACAGAGACGTTCGGTTCACTTCCAGGTTTTACCGGTACCTGGCCGAGAGGCGGAAGATCCGCTGATATTGATGAACCGGCAGCCATACCGAAGTTTTGTACGAACAACTCGAAAAACAGTTCCACCCAAGAAACCCCGTTCTATCTGAATTACGGGAGGCACCCAAAGAGTCCCTTAGCTCTTGGTGTGCAAATTCGGAAGCCATTAAAGGGCTATGACAATCCGAATGCCCGCGGCTTGGCAGTAGCCATTGAAAGGGCGCAGCAGCCTTATTTGAGGCAGTCTGGTACACCCCTCGTGGAGGGATTACCAGCAGCGACACGATTTGATCACCGTGTCCAATCAGCGCTGAAAGAGGCCAGGGCGTGCTTAGAGAAAGCACGAGATAGGCAGTCAAAGCATGCTGACCGCCATCGAAGAGAGGTGTCGTTTAGTAAAGGAGATGACGCCCTCCTTTCGACACAGCATATTACTCTCAAACACCCTGGGACTCGAAAACTATTACCGAGGTGGATTGGGCCCTTCACC
Organism: Ostreobium quekettii; assembly: GCA_905146915.1. NCBI lineage: Eukaryota > Viridiplantae > Chlorophyta > Ulvophyceae > Bryopsidales > Ostreobiaceae > Ostreobium > Ostreobium quekettii. The sequence goes on along the minus strand of CAJHUC010001361.1, from coordinate 10,656 downwards.
ATCCTCGACCGGATAGGTTCTGTCGCATATCGACTAGAACTCCCGGGCAGCATGCATAGGATACATCCAGTATTTCATGTATCGAAGATTAAGCCTTATAAGGCAAGTGGCAGAGTACAGCCACCCCCAGTACCTATCGAGATCGAAGGTGAACTGGAGTATGAAGTTGAACGTATCCTGGACAAAAGGATTAAAAAGCGTGGGAGACGCAAAAACTATGTTGAGTACCTTGTCAAATGGCTGGGATATGGACATGAGCATAACAGCTGGGAATCAGCAAAGTCAGTTGCAAATGCACAGGAATTGGTTCAAGTATTTGAAAATGGCAGAACACCTGTGATGCGAATGCAAACTGCATGAAGTACGGGATGTACATACTGAAACATGCTCATGTGTGCTTATGCTTTTGACAGGTTCTCTTGCGATGGGCCCAGAAAAACACTGGGTATACTGCCCCCGTGCAAGGTCGCAGTTTGGACACATGAACGCCATGTCCGTTGCGATCCTCAACGGGGAGAGGTTAGAGACCGCCGACCCCTACGTGCCATTTCCCCGTGCGCCTGAGCGTGCACGCGGACGTGGGCGACGGCGGGGTGCCGCACCGGGCCGATCTGTACCGGCGTGGGCTGCTGGTGGTACTCGGCATCGTGGTCGCCGATGAAAGGCCGGGAGGTCAACCATTTCCAGCCACTTGGCTGAGGAAGAGTTTTAATGAGGGTTGTGAAGGCCGGGACGGTCATGTAAAACAACCACTCTTTCTCTTCATCCAAAACTGTTTTGTGTGTTGTGTTTGGTTAACTGGGCATGTGGCAAATCGCACAGCCAGTTCCACCAACATACATACAATGTTTCTGCTCCCGTATTCACTTATACTGGGACGAGGACGCCCCTCTCCCTGAGGGGGACGAATGTTACGCGCACCAGCCTGATGTGGGAGACGTCCTACTAAAGGCCCTTGGTGTGGGGGACGCCCTGCCCAAGGCACGTACTATTCCTCACCCACCGTAACCTTTATCCATATTAGGATACGGGAGTAGGAGGGGTGGTCCCGCCTAGGTGCCCTGTAAGGACCTAGGTGCCCGGCGAGGCGGGTCCGCGGCTCAAAGAGGGCAGGAACCCCACACCCACATCCTATTCGTAACAGTTTAGTCATTATAAAAAAATTGCAATGGTTTGGCCTAGTGGAAGAAAGGGAACATATGGGAGATTGATGATTGTTTTGAAGGACAGATGCACCAGATTGTGCATAGTCCTATGAAAGGACCGACCGCCCGTTTATTGTGTTTTGAATAGAGAGGGCTGATTACTTTAGTCAGACACTTAAAAAGGGTTGTTTGTGTTCAAAGTGGTTGTGTGTAGCACCACTTTCTTTTCTGCATTTTGCACAACAGCCAATGTGCTATAAAATGCCCTCATGGGTTAGGACCGTCTTCTTTGATGTCTCTGTGATGTGGCGCTAGGCTGGCCATGCGCCATGTGGGGAGTGCATGGGTGCAAGGGCATTTGTTTATGGTTTTGTGAAAGCACCTGTTATGACCTATTCTGGTTGAGTGTCTCCTAGTTAGGTCATGACATGTAGCTGCCTTAGTTCGGTGGATAGGCCGGGCTTTGTGGATACAATCTAGCGGGTTAGGTTGTTTCCATTTGATTAAACTTAATTGGTATCATGATACTATGATTATATATGAGGTAACGCTTCCACTGTAAGATTCTCTTTTCCCGGTTCACGGTCTCCGCGTGACTCCCTCTCTGTACGCGCATCCTGGGCGGCATCCTTCGAGGGGCGCCCAACAGCACCTATCAATATTCTGATTTGGCAGCACCATAACCCTCAAATCCGTTGAATGTGAGGTGGTACAATATAATTTTGGTATTGCCATGTATGCTTGACACCTGTCTAAGTTTGGGCGCATTGCAAGCTTAATAAATCCATTGGGGTAGCCTCAGAGATCATCTTGTCTGATACCCTTGGCACACTGTTGGATTTGGGAGTTGGCGGGGGCTTTAGTAACCCTATAGCAGCCTAACTTGCCAGTGCGTGCTTGCTTTGAATGCAGAAGTACTGATCAAGATTGATGCAGGTAGCAGCATGGCACAGAACACCCCTTGCTTTGAGCTTGGCTTCGGCATGAACTCGAATGAGCGGGGGCCAGTGGAGTGGCTTGCTATTTTGGCAGCAGTGGCTACTCCGCATGGATAGCAGGCAGCCCACATCATGGACTATCAGGTGGGAATGGATGGCAATTCCTATATCACTATCCAAGCCACAGCGTGGATTCCTCAGGCAAAGGGTGGCCAAGCGCGCCGCAACTCTCGCCGTGCTTTGCGCCACGCTCTTTACCAAAATCCGGGTGTTGGGGTGGATGCACTCGCACGATTGGAGGCCAGAAACCCCGTGGAGGGGGGCACTGAGTTGAATGGTGTGCCCTGCAGAGGGGATGCGCCGGGCTTGCAATACGTAGGGGAAGGTCGCCAGGGGAAAAAGACCTGCAGGTGCCGCCGGCATGCCGTTCCCTCTGAGGAGTGGGAGGCGATGCTCTTTGGGGTGTCGGCCGAGGAGTTGGAGCTGGCCACAGAGGACCATAGGGTCAAGTGATGTCATATTGGCGGGGGGTGACTACGCCGCCAGGGAACCTGTGGGAAGTTGGTTCCCCTTAGTTTTACAGGACCCATTACACCTAAATCTGGACCCACGGGGCCCAGTGAGGTGACCATGTAGGAGGCAAAACTAGGACCAACACTTGAGTAAGGTGTTGGCCTTGTGACTACGCCCATAGAAGCTTCCAAGAAGGGGGAAACCGAGGCAGGTGTAAGGGCTGGGCCCTTAGCACTGTACAATAGAACTATGGGAACTGTATATTAGAAGTGAGGAACATTGTATATTAGGGACACCAAAAGGAGCATTGTACAATAGGGTTTTGTTAGGGATATCCGGTCGGGACAGGGCGCCGTGTTGAGTCAACACGGGGTCCATACTAGGGGCAGACCCGCGGGTGTGGGAGACCTATTAAGGACGGGTACTGAATGGGAAGTTCACACGGGACAAATAGCTAACTCAACTGCGAGACACGGGGACACAGAAAGACGGAAATATGAATTTGAACTAAGCCCGTGATACTCCACCGATGACCATTCGGCTGCCTTGTTGCCGCCTTTGGGCAACTATATAAACAAACACAAACTGGATCGACTTGTAATCAAAAGGTTGCATTGAACTCTCTCCCACTCGCACCACCGACCAGCCCCGACTCGAATGGGGAAACGGGCCATGTCCCGTCCGGCCGAAAAGGGGAACCGCCCCTTACAGCAGGGGGGTTAGGAAATATAGGGGAAAATGTGAACATAAAGCTACACACTAGTCATCAGGAGGACCATGAGATTAATTGGTAGATGCTACAAGAATATAATCACCTAACGCATGTGATAGGAGAGGTGTCTTGGGCAACTAAGAGGTTAGAAGACACAAGGCTAAAGGGAAATCATAGATATCCCCCACAAGAGGTAAAAGAAAAGGACATAAAGAGAGAATTGTGTGCACTTGTGGGAGGGTTTAACAGGCAGCCTAAGTTAGCCTCCCTTAAACCTCAACACCATGAAAGGTACTTGGCAAGATTTTTTGCAAGAATCTAGGTCCTTACAAGTTGGATTAAATATCAAGAGTTTAGCAGCAATGTATTTTATATGCACTTGCTATTTGAAATAGTTACAAGTACGAAAGGGTACGCAAAAAGATACATTACTGCATTGTTGTTGCCACAATGGTGGCTAGAGTACGCCATAGAGTTCCAAGGGAAGAAAGAACAACAACAAGAAGAAAAGGGAAGGGTGGCAGAGGTTTAAGAAAGGGTGGAAAAGTTGATGATTAAAGAAGCTTCCAAGGCGCCTCTTCTAGCCCACCTTGGGCTCTTTGATGAAGATGACAAGATGGATATGAGTGATTCATGAGTGAGCCATAGATGTTTATGAGAGCAGAAAAATGGGAAAAAGAGACAAAAACAAAGAAATGCGCTTTTTTAAGTTACGGAAATATGAATGGGGGTCACTATGATTTGGGTTTGCAAGGCCTTGTATACATTTTGAATGTGCATGTTTGGTTTCAATGGGTTTTGGGTGGTTGTGATGCATTTTGGGACACTTTGCATTGATTAAATTGATATGATAGATGACTCGATTGGCATGGGGATGCAGACCATTGACTGGACTTTACACATTCTTTATATATGTTTAATATTATAATAAAGTAAATATTTGGCAAGGGAATCTCTAAGTTGGTCACGGGCAATGTTATTGACTGTTGTGCAATACAGCAAGTCCCACAACATAGTGTTCTGACCGGTCAGTGGTTGTGTGACTTTGACATGGAATATTCTCTCAATTTGATAGGCATCTTTAGATTCTCCGAACCCGTTGTCTGTATATTTGGACTGCCAGCGTCGGGGGAGGCACGTTCTTACCATTTGCTTGGGTTTGGGACTTGAGACAGCTATTGTGGCTTCAGATATCCAAGTGTAAGGCCATTGGGCTATTTTGATCAAGGTTTCCCAGTCTCCTTAAGTGCCCGAAGAGTGTATCTATCTCTAAATATGTGCAAACCCATGTCATGGTTGGTGTTGCAAGGGACAAGCCTTCGGCACCCCTCGTTTGGCGTGCTTGTTGTTTACGCCGATGGGGTCTTGCTCAAACTCCCAAATGGTAGTGTTGTTTACATTTCCACCCGTTGACTGTGTTTGCGCAGCCATGCGAGGAGCGGTGGCTTGTTTTCTGACCTTGTTGGTTGTGCGAGCACATGCATTTAGCATCGGAGAAGTACCAAGGGCAATGTAGGGTATTGTGCAAGGCACACCTATTTTTTGAACTGGCTACATTAGTGTCGACAATACCACGGGTGAGCAGGCATGGTTACATGTGAAACACAAGTTCTAACATGTGATAGATGCACACGAGATGCCGAGAAGGCATGTGTCCAGCTGTAAACTTGCATATAGGCTCACTGACACACCCGTTGTGTGGAGCTCTATTGCGTTGTTTCACTCACTATGTTGTGCAAGTGTTGCCAGGTTTGAGCACACAGCTATAAGGCTGTCGGCCATTGGCTCGCAACGTTTAATGTCTTGTGAGGGCAGCAAAAGAGGCCCATAGCACTGAGGTGTCTAGCCATGAAGGCGACCATAGGAAAGCGGTGAAAAAATATTTGTAGGCAATTGCAGTGTTTGTGCATTCACAATTGTTCTGCTATATTCTGAATAGGATATTGGACTCATAAATATTGAAACACCACTTAAAAGAACCAAATGAGGGCACCAGGTCATTTTTTGACAATTACGGTGGGCCTCCACATTCATATTTAAATCACCATAACTGGGGCACACCCAGCCTACATGTCACGATCTTGCACATGTATTGTGACCCCCTATACATCATGTCATTGTCCACACTTTATGCCATTGTGTAAACCTATAGGTGGTCGGCAGGCCAGGTGCTTCGGGGTTGAGCATAACCAGTGGACACATTCAGGGCATTGGTGTGGCAGGGCCAACTAGCTGCCGCCAGCCCCGCTCTATCCCAGCGCTATTTTGGGAGTTGCTACGAATGATGGCTGGAATGGCCCTCCCGGATCTTTGATACCGGGGCTTAACCAAGGAGCTCGCTTCCTCTTGATACAATAGGCCCATGTTGCGCCTCTCTGGTGGGCTTGCCATGTGGCAGTGCAGTTCGCAAACGGGCCCTACCAGCCTTACTATGTTGCGCACTCTCAACGCGGCTGCAAGGGCCTGAGATGCGGCCAGTGAGCCTAGAATGAATATAACATTGAAGGTGGTATACAACCATCTTTGAGCATGGGTATCGGCTATGTCCAAGGCCAATCACCCTTTTAAATGAGACACTATTAAAATACATTGTACTGTAGTATAGTATAATACTCCAAGCACACTCCAGAATCCAACCAGCCTTTAGACCCATATAAAACCCGGTCAGATAAATGAGGAATTATTAGCCAATCTATAATAAGTGCTCGCACAACAACCTTGGACACAACCTTCATTCCATCATGACTGTAAAACTAGAATTCAATTTGCATTGTGGGGTTGAAGTGAGTGACAATGACTGCATGTATTTTGATGTTTGTGACGCCCTTCCAGTTTCATGTTCTCTTCACTCAATTGACTCCGCCTACCTTAATTCACAAACCATTTCAGACTTGCCTTAGTTTAATGGTTTGAATGGCGCAAAACTGAATTAAAGATTATATAATCCATGTAGCATATATGCTACATGCAAAAAAATTTGAAGCCTTTTGTCCTATTGGCATGTGGTCCTAGTCATGACATGATCCATTAGAACAAAGAGTGCTACGGTGACTCCCCTCAAGGAAGAAGATGGGAAGTATTGAAGTAATCACTCAATGGTCAAGGAGGCATCCGAACTGGCATAACATATTGCTGACCTACATCATAAACATGAACTACCACAACACCAACCACAACATCTGAGGCGACAAGTTGAATCAATCGCGGGCAACCACAACATAGCAGTGGTAGCATGGGTTGGCTGGTTGCAAAGGGAGGCATACCTGTTATTTCAGAGTCAGCTTGCAATATGACAATATACATGTTTCCCACTTTTGGTGCATGTTTTCCTATCCTTTGCATCCGCTTAGGTTGTGCAATTGCATTCAGCACTTGCATACGTATGCATCACCCTTATAGTAAGGAAACAAAGTCAAACAAAATCATGGATATCCAAGGGGTACAATGCAATATTTATTGCTCACCAAGTATTATCGAATTCAAATTCTTGTTTGTCTTACTTGTAGCTGGCCCTTCTCGTATTGGGGAAAGTGCTGTTGTGCCTGCAATCATCTCTACGATTATGATGGAGGTGCTGCCAAGGAGCTTGCAGAGGATTTTCTCCACAACAGCTCCAAGTACACATACTCACAAATACCGGAGTGTGTGTTTTGGGATGGATACGCACAACAACCTTGTGTCTTCTTTGATGACTTTGGACAGGCTGTTGATGATGCAGCTGGACCCCCGGACAATCAGTTTTTCTCATTTGTCAGGGCTTCTAGTCTGTTGGTGAAACGCCTAAAGGCAACCTTGACGATGTGGATTGAGAGGCCCAGTAAGTTGGTGATTGCCACAAATAACAGCGACTTTTGTTCATGTCCTGGATGGCAAACGACCTCACAAAAGGGTATCAAGATCATTTGCAAGGTTTGGAACATACTCAAGGAGAGTATGGGGGCATAGAAACATTTGGTACCTGCTCGGTCACAATTGGATTGCAAAAAAGGTTGCTGTGGGTGTGGCCTTGTTGACAAGAGAGTATAGTTGCCTTTTATGAACTTGTTGGCTAGAAACACTTTTGTGTCTGACCCATGACTTGTGTTGTTATTATGATTGGGTTGCCTATATCAAAATCCAACAATTGCTTTCCAAGTCATTAATTCGTTGATTTGGACCCTTACTACCTAACACAAAATCTGTATCAACGATGGATTCAATTTTCCATCAAATTGCTAATTGGTATGTGTGACCCCAAAAATACTCATGCACTGTTCGATTACAGCTCAATCTATTCAATTTAATGGCCATCGCTGTAATCGAGTAAAAGATGGTGGGAAAGAGTACGGACATAGTCGGCCAGTTTTCCCTTGAAACGTACTAAGATGGCTGATTTTGATAGTCCTGTCACTGCTCCGTACTCAAGCAAGAACATGTGCGCAGTCAGCTACATTCCAGTACGGTTGACTCAAAGCGGTCTAGGCTTAGATGTCCCCTATTCTGTGAATCTGTGATTGGGATAATCAGAGCCAGCCCAACCTGTGTAGTTTGGGTCATTTTAAGGCCAGTCGATGGGCAGCACGGTCAGCTACGGCTGCGCTGTCATTTTGCCAAGGAAAAGGGCAGTAACTAGTTTGGTTGGACCCCAAGGTTGACGGGATGCAATACAGTTTTGAGTCACTCATTTCCAGTACACAGAATTGAGGCTATAGGTACATCAGACGGAAAGAAAGGGGCCGTAGTGTGTACAGGCCCGATGGAAAGCACCCTTGAAAAAAGGCTGGTCTGTTCGTAGGGAGCTCTTGGGTGACTTTCGCAGAGAAAGAAGGCCAAATTCTGGCCCCTTTTGAGGACGCCATGGACCGTAGGGGTTGTCATTCAACGGACCTGGACTTTTTCAAAAGGTCCTAAGACCTTCACAGGACAGGTACTGACAGGACGTAAGGGTTCAGTGAGTCGTGATGGGACATGGTGTGCGGCTGCTGACAATACTTTGTTGCTTACCAACTGTATGGGAAACTGCCCTTTGGTAATTTTTGTATTGTACTGCGTTGTACACGTTCGTCACATCCCCGCATCCTGAGCCTACAAGGCCTCCGCGCCCCGCGACCTGCGACTGGTCCGAACGGAGCGACGCTGCCGTTTCACCGCGAAAAGCATTGAAAGATGGGCTGATGGCGCGGGTCAAGAGGAGCAGGTTGCCGGATTGGGTCCCGGCGCGTCGCGACGCGGACGGGGAGTTTGGCGAGGGGGCGATGGCAGGGCCCAGCCACATCCCCACTCGATGGATGGCGCCCATCCCGCGACAAGGCGAGGTGCATCCAGACCTGGCCGCCCGAGGAATGCGCGAGCTGGGCGCGCCCCTCGTCCTGAGTGAGGCAGCCTTTCTCGTCAAGCAGGGCTGCGAGGCGAGGGCCGGTGGCGCTTTGGCATGGGGCGCCATCCGCGGCTCCGGCCTCCCTAACCGATGGATCTTCGGGGCCGTGGACTCGACCGCGGCTTGCCGAGCGGCGGACGAGGGGGAGGGAACGTTCGCGTTCACTCTACGCTGTGGGGACGGAAACGAGGCGGAGTGCTGGCAGCTGTCCAGTGGCGTCTTTGCCGCCTGCGATTTGACTATCGAGTGGATTGGAAGGAAGTTTCCGGTGAATGACCTGTGCGCGACGATGGCAAAGCTTCGTGGAGTCTTTTGAAGTGCTGGCTGTTTACTGAACGAAGTTTCAGGAGCTGTGAAAGGCGGCGAAGGGAGTCGCCTCGTTGACCGGTGATGAATTACCGCTGCTAGGCAGAGCATTAAGCAGCTGAGAGAAGTTCAGCTCTGGGGTTGCGCCTCGCTTCGGCAGCGCTCGACAACACCCCAATTGTACTGTTGGGCTTGAATTTACTTGCTGTGGTGATTCTCGTTGTCCTGTGAGTGTTTATGAACTAAGTTGGTAAAAGTGTAGGAGCGGAATGCTCAGAAATTCTGGGCGATTGACAGGGCTGTGATAGTGGCTGTGCCTTTAATGACTCTCATTGAGCGTCTATGGCTGATCGTTGAGTCATATTGCTGTTCCTAAGTGTAGGCATCCTCCTGTCGGTCCTAGTCAGCTGTTTGTAACATCATGGCACTCGAACATGGTTTCGGAGCAGGAACGATCTGGTCCTGCTTGGTGCTGGGATTCCCGCTGCTGAGGGCGGTCACAACCCTGAACGTGACACAAGCGGACGATGATGATGCAGTGCCTGTTGATAGTGTTGTCCCAGCTGACTCTGCAGCAGCAGCAGTTACCAAGGCACTCAAGACTGATGTGGAAGCAGAAAGGAGTGCACTGCTGGCTGTAGATAAGGACAAGTTGGTTGAGATAGCCATGGACAAGAATCGTTAGATTGGGGATCATGTTGGGTAGAGCGTTTCATATTTATGTGTTGGGGTCGGTTCACTTCAATATAGCTATGAGAGGTTGGTTTTGGGTTAAAAATGAAAGGGCTCATGAGTTTGGTGGCAGAAAATGATGGCTGCAAATTGATGGGGATATCAAGTGATTGGAATATGGGGATATGGAAAAAGGCAGATGTAATGTGATAGGACATCAAATTGCCATCAGAAGATATGCAAAATGGATGTGGCCTGTGGCATTCACTATAAGGGGAGTCTGTATTGGTTCCAAGTTTCGTCTTCTAAGATTTGGGGCTACATTCTGCAGCTGGGCCCACCACAATATGAGTGAAGTTGCGGATGATGTGCATCTCATTCTCCCAAGGAGAATATCCCAATAGTTAGTGGCTACGACAGTGTGTGCATATGTGTGATGTGGCAAGTGACAGCGATTGGTGTCTGATGGTGATCGGTTTGGTGATCGGCGCTTGAGTGTGATGGGTGATCTTTGGTGAGCGGTGTTTTCAAGGTTTTTCTACCTTGATATCCTGACGGCTTGATCATTCGACGGTCTTGATTGTGTTTCTCTTGGATTGCTTTATGTTGGTTCAAATTGGTTTGTGTGAGCTTGTTGGAGCAGCATTCTTGTTGTTCTTGGAGATTCTGGATTCCTTTGCAGGATCTGTTGGAAGCTTGAGGTTGGCAAATGGGCACTTCTTTTGAATGTGCTAGAAAGGTGGTTGAATGTATGTAACAAGTGTGTCACACATTGTGAATACCACAATAGGGATATTGGATTTGGGAGGTGAGAATATTGGACTTTATGGGTTTCGGTGCAATTTCGGCTCACTGGATTGAGAATGGAAGGAAAAGGTGGATTGATGATTTCATAGCTATTGACATTCATCAAGTTTGCAGGTATGGGACTGCAATATCATGATGATGGGTTGAATGTTGACCGGTGGGAGGTCTGTATCCCATTTCTATTTGAAAGGTTTGATCCTAGCCTGT
>CAJHUC010001360.1:0-17364 GCA_905146915.1 Ostreobium quekettii | reverse complement strand
GCATGTGTTCGAGTCACCTGCTCAAGCACAGCATCACATAAGGAGAAAAACAGCCAGATGGCTACATTCTTTTGGAGGCTGAAGAGTACATGATGGATGGATGGCCTCCACAGATACGTCCCACCATTACTGCCAATTAACTGCTGCCTTTATCCGTCACTTTAGGAGAAAAACAGCCAGATGACTTCATTCTTTTGGGGGATGAAGAGCACACGATGGAAAAGATGGCCTTCCACAGATACGTCCCGTAACTGCTGCCTTCATCCTTCAAGCTAAGCAAGGGGATCGACAAATGTAATACCGTGTGATCTCTCACAGTCAGCAAATACAGCAGCAAGGTGCCCATTGTTGTCCATGCCAAGTTGCAATGTGTCTCGAACTGTGTTGTAGCAAATAAGCTTTAAAGTGGAGAGATGCTGCTGTGATCTTTTCACGTGGTGCTTGTTTCAGCCACTCTTCCAGCTAGCTATTGACCCACACAAATTCCAACATAAACTTACATGTTTATTTCATACATGCGATATGTTATCTGAATCTAAATAAACCATGTCAATCAACAGCCAACTGTTGAAATGCTGCATCAATAATGACAAGTTTCAATGCCTCTACAGTGTCTTTCCATGATTGTGAGCAAACTGATCAAGAGAACTACAGGTGCCGAGGAGTAGGACAACCCAGCAACTGCAAAACTGGTTTATCTCCCTCATACTGTTGGTTCAGCTGTCCAAGCACTTGATGACAACACCACAATCAACCATGTTGATTGTGCTCACGTTCGTAAGCAGTCAACATGCGCTGTTCCCAATAGGCCAGAGTGCCAGCCATATTCTGCCACTTGCAGTGTTGCCAGTGAGAAGGTTTGCTTGAGTGCAGGGTAGCCAACAAGTCATCGTGCACTTGAAAGGAAGGGCAGCCATACTATATAGAATTTATAAAGGGAAGTCTGGCTTTTCATAACATCAGAGTAGTCATGGGTGAGAAGGGAACAGTGGCACTATCATATCAGTGGCTCAGGAGCATTTGACACTCCTCAGGCAATGAGCACTTTCCTACTGCACGCAGTTTCCAGCTATGGTGTAAGTTGTGTACACCAGAAGCAAGCTTCAGCAATCGAACTGATACCAATAGGTCCAGACCTGCACAAAAAGTATTTTCCATCTCCCTGTGATGCATCCAGACTACGAACACCTGGAAGATATGTTTGAAATATAAAAAGGTAGTCCCAACATTGTTTAACAGCAGAAAGGTAGTATTTCATCCTGTCTTGAACAAACAACCAGAACCATCCAAGTAGATTGCTGCAGATGTACATGAGGCACTAGCAACGAACCTGGGGCCTGGACACAGCCGCTGCAGAAGCTTTCTTCCTGTGCTCAACAAGCAGCATCTGCTGTTCCTGAAGCTCGTTCTGCAGCTTGTCCCTCTCGCACTCCAGGCTGCGTATCTTGTCCCATTTCTCGGTGCTTGCCCTTGCCTAATAAGAACCAGACCAGATTAAGAAGCAAAGCATGGCAACAGCACACATGGGCTGCCTGATGGGTCTCTTCAGCAATACATCACCAGGCTTGTTGCTCGCCACAAACATCAAAATGTTCCAGCTTCAATACAATGCAGAGATCCCTTCTGGGGCCACCTTGCCCCCTCACCCCAAACCTGCCCACGGCCACACACCCTCAGCACAGATCACGAACATCTACTTGCGCATGTTCCCCTTTCTTGTGCACCATGGAGCAAACGGATTCCAGTTCTTTCACCCTGTCATTGCTGACCACCAATCTGGCCCTGAGCACCCTGTTCTCTGCTTCCAGCTCTTCACAACGGCTTGCTCGAGACTTGGCCTGTGCTGCCTAGCACATCACACCGTTGCATTAAAATTGCACCAAACTGGACCTATTGGAGACCCAGTCAGCTTTTGGTAAATCATGCTTCCTGCAGCTATGGCCCTGCCAAGCAACACAGGGCCCCCGGATCTGTACAGAAACTCACGCAGACTTTTTACCCCCACAATGCAAAAAAATGCCTCTATGTACAGCACAACATATCGTTGTTCTGCACCAAAGGATGGCAACAAACTACAGACGACTTCAACAATGATAACGACAATAATGAACATGTGCTGGTGGTGCCTACAATCCTTAGCGCAAGGAACTCTCAGGGATGCGAAGGTGAAGATGTCAACAGAAAAAATCTTCCTGCTTCAAGTCCACAACACATGCACAAGCTGGTCGGGATAAGAGAGTGAAGGAATGCCATCAAAGCAGCAAATCCTCACTATCCCGTGGGCATCTGCATGTGCAACCCAATGTCTTATCTGGGTACTGGGGTGAGACAGAGGTATATCAAGGCGATATGCCATAATGATAGCATTGGCCAGCACCATTCCGGAACTCCGTATTTGTTCACTGCACTTTTGACTTTTACGTCCCTACTGAACACAACAGAGACAAGAAGGGAGTTCGATAAAGGTTTGGATGCAACAGCCTAGAGTTGCAAAAGCGCCGCGCTGGAGCCATCGCCCGGCTTCTGGCCCTGCGTTGCCTTGGTCACCTGCGCCGAGAGCTTGCGGTCGCCCTGCCCCTTGGGTCTGGAGTCCCCCGACCTCGCTGAGCCCGTGGATTTCAGGTCGCCCATAGAAAAGCCCTTCGACACACGCAGGCCTGGGTGTGGCGCCTAGCGTGGGCCCTGCCCCGACTCCACAGTTGGTCTCTGACAGGCTGCCCATCGACCACATAAGGCATGACCCCCCGTAGTCGCCGGTGGACAGTGTCTGGCTGTCGTAGGTGCTGTGTGTCTGCGCCTTGAACACGGATACCGGTGTGGCTCTCAAACACCGACGCCAGGGGGGCTCTCCCTGGTGACCTCACTGTGGGAGATCTCACATGACAGCACCTCCACATCGGGGTGCAGGTCCACGCCGCCGCGCGGCCCAGCTCGATGGGATCTTTGAAAGACAACCATGCATGTGGCTGCTAGCGGAGCGGGGTCCGCGTAGAAGGTGTCAGGTCCAGGGTATACATGTTGAATGCGTCCGCCGACACCTCCTGCATCATCACACCCGCCACTCCGCCCTCAGGACATTCCAACAGCCAATCCCGGCGGCTTGCGTCCCGGCGATCGCCCAACCCTGCTAAGACACCCAGTCGCCCCTTGCCTGTCACACAATCCGCCCCAGCCCTCTCGCAATTGCTGAAACCTAACTTCGCCCTTTATGATGCGGATCCCTTAACAGCACTCCGCCCTCAGGGCATTCCAGCAGCCAATCCCGGCGGCTTGCGTCCCAGCGATCGCCCGACCCTGCTACGACACCCAGTCGCCCCTTGCCCTTCACACAATCCGCCCCAGCCCTCTCGCAATTGATGAAACCTACCTTCGCCCTCTATGACGCGGATCCCTTAACAGCAGCGCCGCGTCCCGCCAGGCAGCAGCAAAGTCGCCACTGCAGACCATACCGCTCTCCTTGCGTGCCCCCATCTCCAATTTGGAGCGAAGGGCAGCCGGGGAGCCTGGTTGGGGTGGCGGCACGCGTCGGGGTGCCGATGGCGGCCGACGGGCGCCGGTGGGTGCCGATGCATGCTGATGCATGAAATAAGGGACGGTGAATGCGCAGGCAGGCACGGCTGCACAAGGGACATGGCGAATGAGAGCCCGCAAATGCCCACGTGGGATCCCGGCTACGTGGGCGGCGTGGGGGGAGCCCGATGAGCCCCGACGTGGGCGCACGTCAGGCGTTGGACACGCCGGCAGCGGCGGGGCGCATGGGAGGCACGCGATGGGTAGCCACGCCGACCAACGTGGCAATCCCGATGCGCAGGCCACAGGCCGACACGGCGGGCGGCCGCCTAGGCGGGCCACGTCGGTCCCCGTCCAGGGGCCGGCGCCTGCCCATGGCATTTGCGAATGCCGACGCCAGCCGACGTCATGGGGCGGATACCCACGCAACTCAACGCGGCCGACGTGGGCAGTCCGACGATTCTGTAACACGAGTGGACGTGACGCTTCACAGAAAATCAGAAGCGTCAAGAGAGACCTCACGGGATCATGAGCCAAGCACTGAGCGGGAACATGATGCCAGCGACGCACGGCGATCCCCCAGAGCCGGACAGGAGGCAGGCTAGGCCCAGCAAGGCAGTGGAGGAGCGAGTGCAACTTTTGGTAGCACGACAGGTCGAGCTAGAGCGGCAACTGCGATCACGGCTGCGTGAAGCGCTTGCCGCCGTCGGTCAACACAGAACCCTGACCCACGACCAGTGTGCCACTGGGCGGCATGAGGAGAGGCCGAGCAACAGGCAAGGAGTAAAGAAATCGCATGAAGAAGAGCATGTAGGGGATGAAATGAGGAGCTGGCGTGGAAGGCAAGCGCATTGGTGGACAACAGTGAGCAAGATGGGCCTGTACAAATGGCCACATAAATTGAAAGAATACAACCGGATATACTACGCTTACATAAAGTGGGATCAAGCACGAAGAGAGAGAGAAGCTCGACAGAAAACGCAGAATATGGAAGGCGGAACCAGCAGCTGCAGCCTTGAGACAAGCAAGACACAACAACGACCAAGAAACCCGTTTCTATTCGAAGGAACATTGGGCGGGATCAGGCTGCGAGTCTAGGTGGCCAGTGGTGCTACAGAAAACTTTATCAGTCAAGATTTCTGCAAGAAGAACGGCATCCATTGGAAAGAGACAAGCGGAACACATACGCTGCACATGGCAGGTGATCCTCCACGATGTGAGGCCGAGCAAGAAGTGGAATCCTACGAGCTGCAAATCAACGACTTTAAGTACCAGCCTACGCTCAAGGTCAAGAAGCTAGGACAACACGACGCAATCCTTGGGATACCGTGGCAGCCGCTGCGTGAGTTCAACCCCAAGATCGATTGGACGGCCGGCACATTGCAGATCAGGGACAACACCAGGTTGTGCATGCTGTATGGAGTTCAGGCTGCCAACGTGCATCATGCAAACAAAGAAATACCCACAAGAGCCATCCAAGTCAACCACATCCAGAAGATGCTGCGACAAGAGTTTTCTGAGGCTGTGAGTCACAAGACACGATCAAGATTGACACCGAAAAGGAGACCAAAGCTCAACAGCGAGTTACCACATGATGACAAGCTGGCACAGCGGCAGGAAGTTGCTTGCATAATGGGTCAGCTCATGGTATCCTACAGCTGGAGAGAGTACATGAGACTTCTGGAAAGATGCAACATACAACTGAATATGCTGGCCGATCCAAAATTAAACATGCAGCCTCAAAGAAGGCGGAGGGTAACACATGGTGATGGGAGGCAACGAAGGGGCAACATACCGCAAGTTTTGGACAAGAAACACATGGTGGAATCAGGATGCAAGCTGCAAGGCTGCGCTAGCGACCGTGATGACCAGCACACCAAAAAGACGGATGATGCAACGGAGGGTAGTCATAGGAACGGTGGTTATCTTTCCACCGTTGGCACTCCAATGGTTTGAGCCAGAACGGGGTAAATCATCACACAATCGTGACTTCAATGGCAGTGAGGCTATTTGCAAATCTGCCAAGGAGAGCTACTATCAAGTTCATCAAGAGGGAAGACAAGAACTCAAGGGTGCGCTCAGTTCACACAACGCTTGGGAAGAGGGGCAGGAACAACGTGTGAGCATGCAAGGGAGGACCGAGCTCAACCTCGCTGCCATTTCCTATTACGATGAAACGGTGGAGAGCAATGACAAAACGATGATGATCGTTGATTACAAAGGGTGCCAAGTGCTGGAGATGCCTACAAGATGTTGGGAAAGGTACAACTCAAGAACGGTTGACACCGATGATGCCTTTGGAGCCATGCCAAGACAACGCTGCAATGACCGTGTCAACTCCAAGGAAAACCAACACCCAGGAGTTGTGCGATGTGATGTCCAAGAGAACGAACAAGAAATACAAGGGATAAGTAGCCTAAGCGACAACCGTTGCAGCAGTGATGGCTTTGACGATCCTGACGACTTGACGACCTATTGTACCAACTGTGAAAGTGGAGCGAGAAGGATTATAGAGATGGACCGAAGCCTTGACGACTCTGACGACTCAACAACTGGGGGACAACAGCAAAAGAAACTACGCCCTCCCAAAGCTGAAATAAACACGGAAAGTGAAGAACCGACCACCATCAAGAAGCTGCCAAGGTGCAATGGGTTTGGGGACCAGCTGGAGCGAAGCCGAGTCCTGGTCGCTAAGAGATACTCACAAAATGGGGCAAACCATAAGGAAAAGCAAGACGAGGACCGAGCTGCATGATCGCCAGCAACCAAGACTTCAGATTCACAAGAGAATCTCTGAAAGTGCCGTGGCTACAGATTGTCGATCAATTTACTGCTGTCGATAGCCTATCATCTGCAAACTAATAGAGCAAGTGTGAGGAACATCCGCATGTGGGAGCAGACCTACCACGCAGACGTGGCGTACAACCGATATGATGGGAACAGATTCAAAGACAAGGCGACTTCCAAGAACCAAAACGAGACGGGGACGTCTCTAGCAGGGCCGGAGGGATGTGAGGGCCAGAGCTGGGAATAGCCATGTAGTTTAGGAAATCATTTTGCTTGTGAGGGCCGTAGCTTAGAATGCCCAAATGCACTAGGCAATCCCTTGTATTAAATCAGTGTGTACCATAGATAGATGGTTAGGCCTGTGAATAGGGTGAGACAATGGGTCGCTTGGGGTGCGACGGGAACCAAGGAGGCACACGGGGAACCAAGGGGACAAATGGGGACACCAAAGGGCACAACACACTGACAAAGGGGTTATGTAAACCCCAAGTAATAATCATGTTAGCGGCCGCTCGGCTGGCCAGCCGACGGCCTATATAAACAAGGCACCCAAGTGCCCAAACTGTAATCCAAAATTGCCGCCACACTTCAGAGCCGTTTGCCGCTGCCTTGCCACCTCCCTCATGGATACTCGCAGCCGTCCACGAGCCGTCGCTCAGGACTTTCAGTCGCTGCCACACGGGACAAACAAATCGCCGAGCAATCTGCCGGAGGCAGTTTCGCCCCTTACAGAGCTGCTCACTATGGAACTTGGTCCATACTACTTGGCATGTCGGCTGTTTACTATACAGCTCCGTGGGATCCGGTTCAAACTCCAGTACCCGTGAGCTCTCTTCTGGTCCCCATTCCAGTAACGCTGGCCTGTGCGGACTCCAATCTGGGCCTCTCGGCCTGCTTGGGCTTTGCCCACATACCATATGGGCCTTCTCAGTAAGCGACTCGCCGCTGGTTCAATCATCATCAATCGGTGTCTTAACGTACACCTACGATCTCACCTGCATTTTGGGTGTCCTAGCCGATGGGCCTGCGATGTTGGCTGATGGGCTTGTAATATTGGCCGATGGGTTTGCAATTCCTGCCCTCTCGGGCAGCTGCTTCCAAGCCTCACCTGTTGTGGGGCTCTTTCACTTTGCGCCGGGCCGCCCGGCTGTTTTCCAATCCTCTTCCTCTTGAGCTTCTGGAATCGTTGGGGCGGGTGCTCTTGAGCGTATACCCGGGTTTGGCCCAAAGAGGTCGGCACTCCCACATTCGGGGTGCCGGCCACGTGGGTTCAAATCCCGGTGCTGTTCGAGAGTTACCCGCTCCTCTTTTCTTGGGGCCCCCACGGGGACCAATACCCGGATCCCCAGAAAAGGTGCCCATGTGGGTTTAGGGGGTTTACCCATAGGAAGGATGGGGGAGGGGGGTAGTATAGAAAGCAATCCACCACCGGCGTCCCCTAGTACTTAATGCTTGCCAAAAAAATCTAGCAAATTCAAAATAACATGAGGGCACAAGGGGGCCTAGCCGGAGAGCTCCCGGGGGGAAGCCCGCCCCTCCGGCTCATGGAACAGTGTATGCCATGCACAAGAACGCGGTTGTCCATACCCGGGAGGTATTGTGATGATGCTAGTGGGAGGGACCCATGTGCGGTTGACTAGTACTGGCGCCGCCGCCTAGTATGGACTAGTGGGTGCCGGCCAACCTGGGTGCAAAAATTGAGAGAAAAATCAAGGGGATTCAATAACTCCAAGCGGGGAAAAGGCAGACCTAAAAGTCTAGAGGGGCGTTGGGGCCGTAGGGCCAGGTGGGCAGACACATTAAGACGGTAGTCAGAGGAGAATTCAACAGATACCATGGTGGCGACATGAACTGTCGTAGCGCCAGGTCTAGAAATCTTCTTCTTCTGGAATTGTTGGCATCTTGGCCCCAGTCAGACTCGGTGCCCTCTCGAGCTGCTTGGACTACCCCTTGATCTACTCCTCTGCCTCATGCACTCGCTCTTTTTGCTTGAGCAGTCGATCGCTCAAGGCAGCTACGTGCTCCTCTGTGGAAGCACGGGCAACATCGGCCTTTTAGCTTTTCTCCTTTGCTTTTTTCAAGGCAACTTTGTGCCGCCTGGTTTCCTTTTGCACAAAGGTTGTAGCGATCTCCAACTGAGCAATCCGGGCTGCCACATCCCGATCGCGGGTCTCCTGTGCCTTGGTTGCAGCCGAAACTGCCATCTTCTCTAGGAGAGCCATTACCCCTGGGGCTTGGAGAAGCGCAGCTGCCACTTCAGGGTCCGCCGCCTCTCCAGCTTCCATAGCCTCGGCTTCAACCGTGGGTTGGTCTTGGCCTTCCACCTGCGCATGGCTCGCTGACGTTCCTGGTTTGCCCTCTCAGACTATTTCTCTCATAACCTCGCCCTCTTAGGTTGTATCCTTCCGTTCACCGGCCCTAGTTGCCGGTTCACCCTCTCGGGGTGCAGAATCGACCATTTCAATGGTCTCACCCTCTCGGGCTGCATTCTCTGACTCCTCAGCCTCTATGGAGGAGGAGGCCGGGGATAGTGTCGCTTAGCGCTATCCCAGTATCCGCTCATAGTCGAGGCAAGTGGGCCACCCTCAAGCGGCTCCGGAACCAAATGATACGTAAAAGTTATGGGTGTGGGGCTCCTGCCCTCTTTGAGCCATGGACCCACCTTGCCGGGCACCTAGGTCCTTATGGGGACCTAGGCAAGACCACCCAAACCTACTCCCATATCGTATACTATCGTATAAGCTGGTTGGGGTGTCGTTACTATATCTTGGGCAGGGCATCCCCCACACCAAGGATAGAAGTGAGCCCGGCCAAATGGGGTAGGGATGGGAATGGGGACGGTGTCTGTTCCCATCCCAGGAATGGACCCGTTCCCATTCCTGTTCCCGTCCTAGTCCATCCCAGTCCGTTCTAGTCCATTCCTGGGCCGTTCCCTAGGAACGGATTTGGACCGGATCTACATCAGGCAGGAAAGGTGTTGGAACGAAACCGTTCCTGTTCAGGGACGGATCCGTTCCGGATCAGGAACGGATCCATTCATAACATAGAATGGCCCCGTCCTTGTCCGTTCAGGTTTGTTCCAATCTAGTGTGGTTTTCGGTTTGATGCGCAGGCGATGTGCCCGCCGCGGTGCCAATATGGCTAGAATAGCCTCCTCCGCCAAATGACGGCGGGCGGTCCGGGGCGCTCGTTCCGAGGTGCGCAGTGTGGGCCCAGTCCTGCGATCGGCCGGGCACGGGGCGGCAGTGCGCACAGTGGGTGTGCGACGCCGGTGCGGCCTGCGGGTGCAGCCGCACGGAGGCGAGTGGTCAGCAAGAGTTACAACCGTCGGGCATTGGGGCCACCCTCTGGCATGCCCCGCATCACGTGACAATGCAGCGTATCGATAGTATCTCATCCCCCAATATGGTGCAGAGGGATCTCTTAAGTACTAGAACTTCTAATGGCTATATCTCCACTACCGCTAACCAGACTGGCCTGATTCAAGAACCTATGGGTTCCTAGTAAACTCAAGTAAAGGATGAGATTGTTCTTAATATTTCCTCCATCCCATATTAAATGTTCTCTATTTGAAAGACAAAATTCGTTATAATAAATATTTTAAAAGTACAAAACAAGGTCAAAATCAGAAAGATTGGGTCTCAAAACCCCTAACTACCAAATTTAGAGGAAGAAAGGTCGGTCCCACCCCTTGAAGGGCACCCTCGAAATTGCCCTTAGATTCGAAAAAGATGTGCCCGCCGATTCTGCTTCTGCTGGAGATCCGCACGGTTCTGGGTCGCTCCCATCCCGGGCATCCAAGGGGATGGCTTCACCACTGCCACAGTGAAGGGCGATACCCCTTGCGTGGAATAGCACTGGTAAAACACGGTTGACGGCATTTGGATCGTCGTGGCAGAAGGCCATCGTCACAACGTCGACGATGCTAGAAATCGCCGCAACCCTAGATCCGAGATGCAAGGGCCTGCAATGAGCGGAATAAGCCAAGATCAAGGACGTTCAAGCCTAGGCTCTGTGCACCCTACCACTCCAAGGTATTTGGGTGGCTTTGTATGGACAGCTTGCCGTGATGGATCTTTGAATCGAGGCCTTCGCGCATAGCTTGGCCCACGATCCATGAATTGCCACTAGCAGCCCCCTCTTTTGTGCGGTCCACAATCCATCACCACATATCTCGTCTGCCCTTGCAAAAGAGACACAGTGTTAGCCACCTAACCGTCCTCTTTGTATCTAGCCGTCTAAAATTCCACAGAAAAGCCAATTTCACAAATTTGGTGTCAACAACAATTTCCACAATCGGCTGCCACCGAATGCGGTGCTACACTTCACCTTCTCTGTCAACTTGTCAGGAGGATTTGGAGTCACCCTCTATTATCTTGACGGCACCAACAGAGGGCGAAAAGTCTTGGCCCCAAAAATTCGTGGCCGGAAGCTAGCTCTGGTCCACCAGGCCAGCACTGAATTTCAGCCGTGAGCTATGGCGAATTGCAGGATCAGAGCCTTCGGAACGCGTTTCCTATCACCACGCTTCCTTATGAGCACCACGCCGATCTTATATCCAAACACCATGGTTAGTTTTGCATGGGCGGCTCCGTTTTGCCGCCACGAAAGTGTGCTCCTCAAAACAGCGAAGGCAACCTTTTTCGCGGAATCGTTGAAAAACGGGTGGGTTTCTGGCTGGAGGACCCTTACTACAAAATACTGCCAAATCCTCAATTCTTGTCGGACTGACTTGAAATTTTTACCGTATACTCCGAAAATGTAGACGCAGCTTTGGATAAAGTTTTACTGAAATACAAATAATTAAAGGTGGAAAGGTGATGTGTCGAATCCATAGAGGACATTTAATATGGGACGGAGGAAGTATTCATTATACCTCCCAGATACCCATAACCAAGGAAACATACTACCCCCTGTGCTTTACACCACACAATCGATTCTCCAGGAACGATCATGCAAATTCTCACGAGTTAAAGGGGGCCACTAGCGGACCAATGCAAGTTTGGGAGGCAATCACAAAGCTGGATTCAGGCCCAGATGATATATTTTGCACAGAACTAGACGTGGCCGGCCAGCTTTTTTTCTGTTATTTTACTTCTGTAACTTTTTTTGAACTCAAACAACCCGTCCGTCGATTTTCCATCACTTTGCCGGGGCCGGACCGCGCCCGCCGTCCCCTTGGAGTCGCGCTCCCCATCATATGTTGCAAACGCTGAGCCAGCACTTTTTTTCCGCTGCCTTTCCTGGCGTTCTGTTGCCATCCGTCAGGGACTTTGAGATTCCAGTAGTGTTCCGTTGGTCAGTGATGGTTTTTGTTCGAGGCAATTTTGCCAAGCGGATGTTTTCTCTGTGTCTAGGAGCCTTTGCCTCCAGATTTGGGCCACAATACTAATATAACGAGTTCCAATATTTCAACATGTTTAAACCATGCATGTCTACCTATTTGCAGTCCACGCCATCATAAATAAATATGCATGAATAAATAAATATACATAAATGTTGCCTCGGCCGGTACTCCTTGCCAGACAGGGGATGCAACCCATTGTTCTTTCCCGGCCATCCCTTGCAAACGCTAGACTACTGTTATTAACAGACGATCTCCCGCTGCTTTTTCCTGGCCAACCCATGGCCAGTACTCTTTGCAAATGCTAGACTATTGTTATTAACACACCCTGGGCCCCACCGCAATCCCCCGCTACTTTTCCCGGCCAACCCATGGCCGGTACTCCTTGCTAGACTGGAGGCGCAACCCGCCACGTGCTAGAGCACATAGGAACACCTACCAACACCCATAGTCCTAAGATGATCGTCCGCTGTGGTAATGAATGGCTAGTAATCCTTTGCCAAATGGACACATTCACTCACAGCAACTATAACAAAATTTGTCATGGTACGTCATGTGATGCCTTGGACTTTGATGTGGTCTTCGATGACGTCTTGGACGCTAGCTTCCTGCGCCCAGTTGGACGCCGCGATATCTTGGTGCATGCTCCCATGCTCCCTTTATGCCTCTTTTTCCCTGCGCGGCAGTCTTCCTACCCTTGGCGCTGCATGTACCATCCCACCAACGACCCTCTGCAGCCAGGCCAAAACAGCAGCTTTTTCCCAGCCAGGACATGGCCGGTATTCTAACTGAGCTAAACAACACTTCCTCGCGCACCGCCCTGACATGATCTCGGACAAGCAACAGCCACCCATGCACACTGCAAACCTGGCAACAGTGGCTTTTTCCCAGCTAGGCCATGGCCAGTACTCCAACTGAGCAGAACAGCACTCCCCGCCCCGCCCTGACATGATCTCGGACAAGCAGTAGCCACCTATGCACACTGCGAACCCGGCAACAGTGGCTTTTTCCCAACCAGGCCACGCCAAGACTTTGCACCAGTAATAGCACCCCCCGCCACCGCCCCCGAGCACTATCTTGGACAACCAAAGAATACCCATGCCCATTGCAACCTCGCAACAATGGCTTTTTCCCGCCCAAAGCATATGGCCGCATCCAAATGAAAGGTATCAAAGAACTCTCGCCTGCCCTCGACATCGATCTTACGGTGAAGCAGCCTACCAATGCACACTGCTAACTCCGCAATGGCTTTTTCCTTAACCAAAGCTACCAAATTTGCCTACCGAAAGCGTAATAGCAACCCCTTACTCCCACCCCACCCCCGCCCCACCCTGACATGATCTCGGACAAGCAGCAGCCACCCATGCACACTGCAAACCCAACAACAATGGCCTTTTCCTAGCCAGGCCACGGCCGGTACTCCAGCCAAATAGAACAACAATTCCCCAACCCCACCCCAACACGATCTTAGAGAAGCAACAACCGCTCATGCACACCATGAGCATAGCAACACTAGCTTTTTCCCGGCCAAGCCGTGGCCGGTACTCCAGCCAAGCAGAACAGCAATTCCCCGGCCCTACCCTAACACGATCTCGGAGATGCAACAACCGCCCATCCACACCACGAGCCCAACAACATTGGCTTTTTCCCAGCCAAGCCATGGCCGGTACTCTAGCCGAGCAGAATATCAAACCCCCACCCCACCCTGACACGATCTCGAAGAAGCAACAACCGCCCATGCACACCACGAGCCCAGCAACTCTGGCTTTTTCCCGGCCAAGCCGCGGCCGGTACTCCAGCCAAGCAAAACAGCAACCCCCGGCCCCATCCACCATCACCACTCACCTGAGGGTACCGACGCCATGGGGGCAATTGGCGGTGGGCGGCCCCGACGCAGCATTTCACATACCCTAGGGGCATCACATCACATGCCAACCAATCGAATGTATTGGGCTTGGGAATGCTTTGGGCGTACATTCTGCCTGCGTGATGGTCAACAATGATTTGAAGGGGCACATGGATGTGCCACGGGGGCGAGCAGTGTGTACTGCCGAATCTATCAAAGACCCAAGCAATCGCACCCCACGTCCACCATGCATATGGAATTTATGTACTGGTGTTCAGCGCATTTCATAGATCTGTGTTGCTCCGTAAACTTTGATGGAATTCTGTCGACCTCTGTTGTGATGGAATTACATGGGGAGACCATTTACTCCCTTGACTTTTCCCCCTGTTCCCTGAGGCCTCTTATTGGGAACATTACTGCCTTAATTTATGTTAATTGACAACCTGATTAAGGGCCCTAATAGATGGGATTAGGGCCCTAGGAGGCTGCTCCTTTATTTGGGTGATTTCTGGTCAGCTGTGGTACTTTATGGCAGCTTGGCGGACGCCTGTACTGAGCACGGGTGTTTTGGGTTTTTTTTTGGCCCACGGCGGGCGACCCGGGATGCAGTACGCCCAGCCGCACAAAAGACTTGTGGTTGTGACATCAGTAATTCGCTTTGCTTGCCGATTCTGGCAAACGCCTCCGGATCGCGCGGATCGGACCACAACCCGTGCGACCAAGCTTGCAGCACCCGGAACTCCATTGCCGCACACTCAGCGACCTTCCAAGGATCTGGGCCCACCACCTAGGAGTGCACCGAGCGTGCGCCCCAGACAAGCCGCGGCCAATCGCGGCCGCGCGGGCCATTCCGGCCATTCGGGCAACAAGGCGGCGGCGTAATGCACGATTCGGAAACCAGCACCCCATCAGCTGATTTCGGAGTGCGGAAGCTGAGGCGAACCGCGGCGGAGGGCTGCAAGCGAGCGACAGAGCGGGGCGGCCCAAGCATTGGGTCGCCATTCGACGGGTCGGAGGAGGAGGCTACGGGTACCGGGCCAGCGACCGCCGAATCAAGCCACCGATCGGCGAATCGCTGCGGCAAAGCCGGCGCCCGATGGCAGGAGGCCTTCCCAGGCCTTCGCGGCGGAGTTTGGACGAGCGCGAAGCGAGCGCGACCCTCGCCACGCGCTGAGGCGGCGGGTCGGCGGTGGAGGAGCACCCAGGCACCTCAGAGGGGGTAGTCAGCCGCATCACGGCACCATCCGACGTCAGAGAGGCATCGCGGCACCCCCCCGGCGGCGGTACATTGCGCAGTGACAACCGCACCGGTACAGCATGCACCGGGCACGGCACGCGCTGATGCAACGCTGCGCAAGGTGACACAGCACCCCGGAACGGCACTAGAGGTGGCCACCCGGATCCGTTAATAGCGGACAAAGGTTAATTTCCGTTAAATTTCCGTTAATTAACGGAAAATATCGAAAAAAGACAAAAATTAACCAAAAATTAGCGGATTTTTGGATTTTTTGGGGATTTTTGGGTTTAGTCATATTTATAGTTTATGGAATTCGCTATTAGAGAGTATGTTTGTATTTTATTTCAACCTATGCATACTAGATTTTCAACTAGCCGCAGTTGTTGTGATTTTTTGGGTTTTTTTTCGATTTTTTTGGATTTTTTTCGTTTTTTCTGAAATTTTCTCCCTTTTTCTTTAACGAAATTTAACGGACAGCTGATAAAAATTGACGAACCGGATTTAACGGACCGGATGGCACCTTTGAGTGGCCACCTCTAAACGGCACACGAGGGGCGCAGGCTGATGTAGCACTGCGCAGGGTGACACAGCACCCCGGAATGGCACGCGAGGGGCGCAGGCTGACGCAGCACTGCGTAGGGTGACACAGCACCCCGGAGAGGCATACGGCGAGACCAGGCGGCCACCACAGTGCCAGGAGGAGCCCAACTGAGCCATAACAAGTACTGAGGCCTTTACTACCATGCTAAAGTACTACGCCAAGGCCAGTACTACACCAAGTACTATGCCAAGCCCAGTACTGCACCAAAGTACTACGTTGAGGCCAGTACTACTTGAAGTACTGCACCAGTGACCAGTACTTAAGGGCTTGGAGAGGCAGTTGGACTACTCAAGCTGTGGCCTCAAGGAAACTAAGGAAAACTCCAAGGAGTTGTGGCCCCTTTGAGGTGGGTTGGCTGCTCATTCCTGCATAGGTCCAAGTAGTTGGGGGAAGGAGTGTGCACAGGCGGGCCCCTACTAAGGAACTGTGTACCCCCAGCCTTGGACCCAACCCGCCTTGAGGGTTGGTAGGAGTTAGGAACGTCCTAGAAGTGGGCCAGCCTTCACCAATAGGGTGTGATCCAAGGGCCGTCGCCATCCCCGGCTGGTAAGGCACTAGGCCACCCACAGTTCTTCCCTGCCCCAGGCAAGGGGCATTAGGATTCTCCCTGGAATCCTAGTACTGTAGCCGGTGAGGGGGGAACCGTGTCTACTAAGGACTACGTCTCAGGAAATTCTGAGATTGGGGAGTTCCGATAGCTCCTAGTCAACGACTACATCAAGACCCAGTACAGCCAGTATCTAGTCTACCCACTATTAGATTGCTTGAGGCATTTCTGAGCCGAGAGCGAGAGTTCCCATCGCTGTTGTAGTCAGAGGAGAGAGAGATGGCAGATTCTCGTGAAGCACAGAGTGGACGGAACGACATGAACGTCGATGTGTGTTCCACAGGATCTAACTCCCTTCCGTTCAAAATGTCCCATAACATGTGGTGAAAAATGAGGTTAAAATGTGTATTTCCTGACCTTGATATGCTGCCAATATCGTATGAGTTGTGCTTTGACAATTGTGCAATATAGTACATATTAGGTTGCTTTGAGATACAAAGGACAAATGAGAGGATTGGGGGCATTTTGGGGACAGTGCGGTTTTGCGATGGAGGAACCGCAATATGGAGATAGCATACGCAGTGGTTCCTTGCGCGTGGGAGATGGCCACCAGTTTGTTCATGCTCAAGGATATTATGAAGATACATTGCAAGTTCAGAATCCATCGCACACAAGGCCAGAAGTAACAAAAAGTTACAAAAATGTTCAAATAACAAACATCCCAAAACGACCCGGGGACCAAAGGACCCGTACGCCCGCCGACATCCTATTGTCCCTGTCCAGTACCCCACAACCCCTCGGCAACTAAGCCCTACGGAAGGTGACCTCATCCGTCACGGTTCGAACCCGTCTGACGACCGAACCGTCTGTCTGGGCTAGCCATTGGGGAGGGGTCTGGTAGTCCTCATCGGACAAAGAGCAACCTTCGAGGCCCCGCGACAGATCGAGGGTGGGGCCGTCATGCTGGGGATGGGGCCCGGCAGATGGGGCAAAAGAGTGGTGGGGGGCGGAGTGGGCAGCAGGGGTGGAGGGTGCAGAAGAACCAGATGGGCCGGAGGGGCCATAGGGGCCAGAAGAACCAGGGGGGCCGGAGGGGGCAGAGGGGGCAGAGGGGGCAGAGGGGGGGCAGAGGGGGGGGTCCTCCAGGGCGGTCCAGGAGATTGTTGGTGTGCCTGAGTGCGCCACAGCACCACCCCTTCCATCACGAGCCGCCACCACGTAGCTGCCCACCCTGCAGCCCCGACACCCCCCCACCAACTGACCCGGTGTCAGCGCTCTGCAGGTACAGCCACAGACTGTACACACCCAAACGCAGTTGCTGGGGATAGCCTCATCGAAATCCAGCTTCAAGGTGAAAGGAGGCATCTGGAAACACACACACAACGTAGTGAGCAAGTACAGCGTGTGAACAGTACCAACACGAGCTTCCAAAGTGCCATGTGGGACTTAGATGCGGTTCCGCGATCGCGGAACCGCACAAGGGACCGCATAT
>CAJHUC010001359.1:0-27707 GCA_905146915.1 Ostreobium quekettii | reverse complement strand
GATTTGAAAAGGGCAAGGGTGGAATATCGTTGAAAACAACAAATTGAACAAGCATGGTGGTGCCAGCCCTCATTTCCAACATTTTACTGCACCTGAGCGCTCACATATTGTGCTGCCACAAGGAAAATACACACTAAACTATAGATTTTCTCAATAATTGAAACTACCCATTGTTACATGTTGTTCCTATTACACTTCAAGGCTTGTGTGGCATGTTCACAGGAAGAAAACGAGGCCCACGATCTTTGCCAGAAGGTTTTACCCAGAGGATGTATGTGCCCATCAGTCTTGATAGTCAATGGTGACTTTCAGCTTTTGAACTTCCATGATTCGCTAATAGACTGGTAAGACAAAGCGTTGGTTCATATTTCGTGCTGACACACACTTGAAATCGCAAGTCTACTTATTTGCTGCTTGGATCGGACGCACTGCAACTGTACTGGTTGTCCAGGTGAGCAACACCAGAGATGCATTTGCCAAAATATGATGTTGCGAATAGAGAACAAAAGTGATTGATAGGGCGATCACCTCATCCCCTTTTTTAGGCCAGTCCCAATCTTCGATGTGTATTCGGCAATAGGCAATCTGCGCACCTCTAGTCCCTCTGCTTCCTGGCAGCATGACACACACATCAACGAGGTAGAGCGCCAATTGTGTCCCAATGCTTGGCCCAAGGGAGGGGCTCAAGTGGGCATAGAGAATAGGGGAATGCCTGGTGCAAGGGGCCAAATCCTGCCTTCGCCACCTTCCAAAAACAGTCTGCTGTTCCGAATTCGGGGGCCAGTGTGGGTTGAGGTTAGTGAAATTGTCTCCATATAGCCATGTTTGTTTGACAAGACAATAAGAGGTCATCATCATCATGATGACTTTTCGTTTGATTGGCCAAAATGTTACATGAATTATCTGTTCAGCCTGTTCGGTGCCTGTTGACTCATAGTCACCAGCGCTTCCTGGATTGAATTTAGGGGATGTTGGCTGTAGAGCTATGGGCAATGGTCTGTTGTAGGGCCATCCTTCCTTCTTTGCAATATCAGGGGATCAGGTGCTCTGGGTCAAAAGGCTGTCTTCAGCTTAATCCAGGAACTGATTTGATAGAATGCAAGGACAGGCCATGTACAAACTAAGGCTGGATAATTGCATGAATTTGCAGATGTATGCAACCTGTGACATAACCACATGACTTGAGAGACAATGGTATTCGGTGACTGCGCAGTGAGGGGCTGACCAATGTCACTTTGAACAGGAGGACTCTAGCAGCACATTGTGGTCCAAACCCTGAAAGACCCAAGAGAACTCCGCCATCAAAATTGTATAAATGCAAGGGTTGTATGGCATGAAAACTGCCGCACCGCATAGTTCCGAGTGATGTTCTTCCGGACTGTTCTGTCCACCAGGCCGCCAATCAAATACACCTTGTCGGGTTGCAAGGTCAGCAGGGGTTCAGAAGCATCTGGCGAGAGCACCACGATCTGCCCACAGACACCAGATGACCCGTGACCACAACAGCAGCATGGGCACAGTAGAATGCATAAACGAATTGCAGAGGGTGCCAAAAGGCAGATGGGAAATCACCGTTAGGAACATCCTTGCAACGTTTGAAATGGGAGGCCAACTGCCAGTGCCAGGTATCTCATGGCACCAGCCAGCTAGGAGCCAAGTGGGCTAACTTGCAATGATAACCCACCATCACCCCCGATGACAATTTTAGCAGGACAAGCATAATGACACAGCTGGCTTCTGGATCTCTAGGGTGCTAGGCAGCGATCGGTTGATTTGATTTTTGAGGGAGCCAGCCAATCAACGAATTGCTTCAGTGAAAGAGGCCATGCATGGGGAGGGCACCGCCAACATCCGTTGTTCATACACTACTGTAGATATCTGCATCATTATTCTCATTTCGTGTTGGCCATCCTGGCAAAACTCTCACCCAGATGTGGCATCCATTGTGCAACAGTTTACGTCCATGAGGTACAGTTCTGCAACACAGCCAATGCACAAACTCCTCCAGACATATGCCTGATTGGCGATTGCCAGCTGTGACAGTTTGGAAATGATAATTTGACAGCTCATTGTCAATAGGAGTGTCTTGTGCGAAAGAGCATATGGGTGTCTTCTAAACGTGGATGCCATCTGGTGAATTGCATTTGCAGACAAGGTGTGATATTACTTGTCAAACTCTGGTCTGGGCTCATTTCTGCCTAAAAGTGTAAACTGCCTCAGAAAACTGTATCCTTGTGTATTCAGCTATGTTTAGAACCCAGCCAAATTCAGCCTGTGGCAATCTGGGGTCCTGTATTTTGCTGGCAAGACTGCAGGATGTTTCTTCTTGCGGCAAGAAATGCATCAAGTTTGCAACAGGCTACTGGCAACTTTTTTCCCCATGTTCACCTGCGTGGCAGTACCTTGCTCCTGTCATACACATCGAGGGCAGACTCCTCGAAGCGGTTCACTGGCCAACTTTCTGCACCCGCCTTTGCAGCATGCTCCCGCAAGGCCCCCTTGAAGCTCATGAAGGTCAATGCCAAAGGCCTGTCTGCCTTTCGGTTGACACTCATACTGCGCTCCAGCTGCTTGGTCAAACTCCGCATCTGGGTGTGCAGCAACAATGGCCTAATCAGGGTGCATATCAGCCTGTATGCATTCAGGGCCAGCTGAATCAAGGAGCACTTTTGCAATGAAACTCGATTGGGGCACTTTGATCCCTAGGTGCATGAACAATTTGAGGGGGCACTGCAGGTGTGCAAAATGCCCCTCGTCCTCACACAGTGCCCAGTTGTCCTTTAACCATGCGTGTATTGCTCCTCTGACTCCCTGAAAACACAACTGTCACACAAGCTATAGCAATTCTCTTGTACCAAACAGTGTGATTAAAGGCTCCCAATACTGGCCACCACAGCAATCATACCTGTCCAAAGATCAGTTTTCACTCCAGAGAACCAGGATCAAAAAAAAAGTGCACATGTCCACCAGCAAGCAACAGGGCAATATAGCCAAGTAGGTACTGCAGAAGCCGCCATTGTGGTCCCGCCCCCCACCCGTTTGCACATTTTAAGTCCATGTTCGAATGTTCTTGCTTTGAAAATAATGTGAATCCAAAATGCAACTTCCCTGCGTAAATGGTTCAAATCGCACAGCAATAGAGAAACAGCACTGATGTTGGAATTCTCAGCTGCAGTTTCGGTGCTACTTTCATGCAAGCCAGCAGTCCACCACAGACAAAACACTGAGTGCAGCAGATGCAGGCAATGCCAATCACCTCTTTTCCGGATGGATTCTGTGCAAAGCCACAGTCCACAACGACCCGTACACCAGACTTGAGGGCCTCGTCTACGAGTCGGGACTGCTCCACCCTTGTTGCCTCCTTCCTTGACCATTCTTCCTCTTTCAGCCTCTGACGCTCCTCAGCGGGCAGCCCGCTCAACGCCGCTTCCTTGTCCAACCTGGATTCATTTGGTCAACAGACAAATTAACTGTTTAATATTCCAGTCAGCCGATGCTTCAGCAGTGGAGTTCTCATGCTTGTGTTCAGAGCCCAGAAGGAAAGCAGTTGATCAAACTGATAAGTTAGGCTTGATGGGAACTCTTCGTTCTGTTACCTTAAAGCAACACACCCTGACATGAATTCTGAGCAAGAAAGACCATGAACGGTCCAGGATCAAATTATGTAGAGAAAGCTGTTGATCTATAAAGAGTTTCAATGAAATGCACAAGGCATTTACCAAAATCTACATTATGAGAAATAAACAATGACTCAAAAATCAACGAGCTTCACTTTCACTTTGAAGAGACAGGGGCAGTGCTATGTCAAATGGCGGCTAAGGTGTTCGATGCTGATTTCCTTATTTGGCATCTTTGCTTCTGCACTTATTGAAAGTTTGTCGGTATTTTTTCACAACTATTGCAGGTACTCACAGCCAACACCGCCATCATAATCTTTGGAACTTATGGGTAATTGTTCATCCTGTGTTGGGTTCGCATGATCATGATGCAACTCTTGCCCACAGGACTTGGTACTTCATGCACTATGCTTGTCACTTGGCCACAAGCTTAATCTTCCACTCATCAGCTACGTCAATAAACTCAGTGCTTGCCACATCACGCTTGTCATTCCTCAACAGGGTCTACTGCCAATGACTCAGATAGACTGACTGTGAAAAATCAGTGACTTGGAACAAAAGATGATTTGTGTCGTGATTCTTGCTTGACAACGCTGTTTGTAAAGAAAGCCAGAAGAACTCAGGTCTATTGCTATATGTTGACAGTGCTGAAATACAGCGCACTGGGCCTCTTCTGCGGTGGCTGGGGCACACATTGACCATGAGCAATAACATTCAGAACGGCTTTGTCTCAATGCAGCAGCGTGTGGTGTGACCATTGCATTTGGCCGTACTGCCTGCAGGGATACATCCATACCAAGCCTTTCGCTTCCGCTCCTTCAGGTTTGCCTTGTATTTGTCACCCTTCTTCTTGTTCCGCAATTTCCGCCTCTCATCCCAGTATCCTTCCTCTCGGCGTCTCTTTCTAGCCTGGTTTGGTGAAAATCCATCAGTGAGTCGATCCATTAATCGTTGATGTTCGCTGAGTTACGTTTCAATGTCTGCTGCATATTTATTTTTTACATTGGTGGTAATGTGCTTGAATGCACAGGACGTTGTCCCTTTCAGAAGGAAGCAATTTGTGGTGGTTGAAAGTGAAAGATGATTGTGCACAACATATTGCTGAGTATAGTGCCAGTGTGTTGTGCTTTGTCAAGGACTGATTTTCTTTGCACAACAAGAAGTGCAACAGAAAATAATTGCAGGCAAGCCTTCGACACTAGGAACCATCCACAGGATGTTTCTGCACTTTCCACCGCCTGCAAAGCACAAAGGTTCTGTTTGTTGCATCTCTGACAATTGCAATCCATGGCCTACTGCAGCGGACACTGCACTCACTTCAACTTAAAAGAGTAGGCGGTGCTAGAAACAAAAAGTGTTGCAGAACTTGCACAGTGGACATCGAACTCAAACATCTCAACCACAAGTGCAAAACGAGAACTCCTTCCCCCCTTACTGCCCCCCTCTATCTAAGGATGCCATCTCTGGCTGATCCCGGCAGCAATGCCTGCAAAAGTCAACATTCTGTCCCCTACTTCCGCCTACGCTGCCAAATCTGCCTCCAACCTCGCCAGACAACCGCTCTGTCCCCAACCCACTGTGGTGCATCACATCACCTTCGTCAATTCCCAAAAGCGTCCCAGCACCCCCCTTCGCCCCCCCACCGCACCCCCACCCCACACACGCACACCAGACCCGTCGCCCCTCAGTCACACCTTTTGCAAATCCTCCATCGGACAGCCTTCCACGACTCCGCCAGCCTCCTCCCCGTTGCCGGCCTCATCACTCACCCCGCTCGAACCATCCCCCTCTCGCCTCTCCCCACCTCCATCTTCAGCCCACAATCTGTGATCATCCACCGATACAGAAATCTGCCCCGGGTGGCTGAGAGGCGATCCTCCCGTTTGATCCGATTCCAGGGATGATTTGCGCAGCGACCGAAAGGGCCCGGCCGACCGATTACCCGCGCTCACCGGCGGGACCGACATGCGGCAACGGGCCGGCGGCCTGGGCGCCGGCCCGAGGCGAGCGCCGCGGAGGAGCGCGGCGAGGCGCAGCTGCCTGGCGATGGTGGTGGACTGGGGAGCGCTGGGCCTCCCCTCCAAGCTGGGGGACCTGTTGGCCAAGCGACGTTGTGGGGAAATATCCACGCAATGCAATTGGGATATCGTAAGTTACGATTCGTAGCCTGTCAGATGCGCGGCAAAGCGCCACCCGCCTCATCGCGCGATGCAGCCAATGCAATAACAAAAATCGTAATCGTAATCTTGTGAGAGCGGCCCTCCTAGTATTTTGGTTTGGTCGTCTGGTGGTTTAACTGCTGGTAAGTAGTGCTTTTGTTTGGCTCTTGGTGGTGTTAACTGATGGCAAACAGGTTTTCTATTTCTTTGGTTGTTTTGGTGGTGTGAACGACTGGTAAATGGTGTTTTCGTTTGGCTATTGGTGGTTAACTGCTGCTAAGTACAGAGACGCGCTGAAGTGTGCATGCCATGCACACTTGCACATGCACTTGCACTGCATGGTGGCGGACGCAAGCGAACGCATGCATGTGCAAGCAAACCACAGTCGAAAGTGCTGCATCCGCCCGAAATTAAGTACCGCCCTCTTGTTTGCGAGGCCGCATTTGTCCCAAGAACTTACTGTGATTCTGGGAGTTTGAGTCGGGGCATCGGTCATGAGTCTACTGAATTTGCTCAGTGCTTTGGAGCGAATGGGAAGTGCAGAGCACACAGCAGTACTTTGAGCCCACTCGACTCGGGCTGTGGAATCGAAAATTTCCAAGGTTTTGCCGTACATCCAAAAATGCCCTCCCCAGACGGGTCTCCTTTTGCGGTTTCCATTGTGCGGAGTGGGGATTGGGGTAGAGCTGCAAAAGTCACCAAAAATCAACGTGGCGGCAGTCATCACGAAGCAACGGGGCTGCTGCGAAAGTGGAGGCAGCGCCATGCGATAGAGGCGATGGCGGCAGCTTGTTAGGCGGACCGCCGATTCCTTTCTACAGAGCGGCGCTCACAGACGCACAGATAATGGATTGAACGGCGGCATTCAATGCACGGGGGCTTCTGGGTTTTCGGGACCTGTTCTTTCTGGATACGACGTAATATTTGGCATTTGAATTTTTTGTCCTGTTGTACATTGGCCTATTGAAATAATACATTTAATTGCACACAGGCAAATTGGGCAGTGTATTTTCAGCGGGTGTGTTCTCGGCTAATTACAGTTGCCAGAAGGAAAAGTGGCAAACAGAGTCCTTGCACCCTGAAGGCAATAGCGCACATAGGAGTGGTCAGGAGCGGTCGTCCTGAAACCATTTGTCCTCGTTGTGCATAACACGCAATTCCCACTTTGTGAGAAGAGAGCCAGAAATGTGTGTTTCAGTAAGAACCCTGGAGGTGTGGCATACCGATATGTCAAAAGCATGTCAAGAATACTATACTACGGTGTGGTGGTTCAAATACCGTGCCATAACTGGGCGTGTGCCTTGTGGGAGATAATATCGATATGCCGTGGTCATAATAAGGAACCCAACATATCAAATTATGTAGTGAATGTTCATTTGTCGCATTTCAATAGGTGATATGCATAGAGATTGATATTAGGGAAAATGGAAAAAGGGAGTCCTCCGTGAGGTATCTTGATAAAAGTGGGTCCTCTGTGACAACAGAGAGTCCTCTCCGGGAATGCAAATGATAAAAGTGAGGGCTCTACGTGCCCCATGTGGATTAGACGCGTTGGCAGACCAGCACCACACCGGGGCGGGTCTGCCACCTAGTCCTATTAGGGGCCACCCCGCAGAGGCCCCCCTTTTGTCATTTGCACCCCGTAGAAGACCCGCTTTTGTCACTACCGCTCTTGGGTGGTATTGCGAGGTATGTTCGTCTGTGGGCTTTCTGAACGCTGAAGTCTACAACACAGAAGCTTTAGCATGTGCAGGACACTTCTTGTGCTTTGCTTTTGCAAGAACTCTTTGTAAAGCGAAGTCATTGGCAGCACAATAAAGAAATGACCAAGCTTCCATTTTCGGACTTGTCAGGCCCTGCCATGTCAGATGTTGCCAGAAAAAATACGCTGCATACGACAGTCACCAACGAACTTGCACGTCGAACACAGCCCATCAATCACGAATCGCGATCGTTCTCAAAACATTCTACAATCTCTTGACCCATTTAATGAGCTTCGTTGGGTCTCAATCATCAAAATAACATGCGGCCAGTTTGCTTCATGCACATACTTTAAAAATGCAAGTCGATTTTCTTTCTTGAGCACATGCTCGTAAAACCATGCAACACTCATCCCTTTGTGTCATGCAGGTGAGCATGCATGTTTTTGGAATGCTTAGGATGCCTAAGCGTCCAGAGAAGCTAACGATTTGGAATAATGAATTCAACACAATCAGGTCATTGATCGCAATTATTCATGTGCTTCATGGAGACACGTTGCATTTAAATGATGCCCCAAGGGCAGGTGTTCGTCTAAATGACATCTCGAAGACCCCACAAACCCCCACAAGACACCCAAAGGGAAATTCACAAAAGGGCTCCTCTGCGGGGTCGCCCCTAGTAGGACCGCGTTGCAGACCGGCACCTGCATGGCGCTGGTCTGCCAACGCGTTATGTTGCAGGGGGGCGCTCAGATTACCCCTTTTTGTCATTTGCACCCTGGCATTGGACCCCCTTTTGTCAATATGTCTCACAGAGGACCATTTTTTGTCATTTTACCATGTTTCTAAGACAATTAGATCAGATATTGGGACCATCTGGGAGAAGGATTGACGTTGATGCAATGATGCGTGTACAGTACCGTTGATAAAGCGCCGAATACTGCCGCAGCAAGTTGGGCGTTTCAGCGTTGACGCAACTCTGGCACACGCACCAATGCTTTTAAATGTTGACATAAGGAAATCTGGTGAAGTGCTGATGGACATTGCTTCAATAACAATGCGGTCACAATACTGCATAATACTGTCTACCAGTTTTCAAGATTGCGATTCGATGCGGCTGGCATGTTTGTTTGAAAATTGTTTCTGATCCATGTATCTGCCACCCGCAGCATAAAGTTGAATACATGCTACTTGCAATCTTGAAAAAACCCTTCTCGAATGTCCTGAGGCCGTCTTTTCATCCATTGCTTATTTTCTCTTGCTTTTTTAGCCTGCAGCGCTGGCCAAGCATGTGTCTATCAAACATTTAAGCATCTTTGACGCCAATTTATGCCGTTCAAGGAAAACGGGCTTGCATATGACAACTATTGACACCGCTTCAATGCTAAACACACACCAGCTTTATATGCCTGATTTATGCCTAAAGTTCTAGCAAAATGATTGCCTCGATGGCAGCAAGCTTTTCCTCCACCAATTTCCCATGGATATGAGTTCTACAGATCATTTATAATTCCCCCGGCCTCGCCACGCCTCACCCCTCAAAACCTGCTCTTGCTAATACCAATACATCTTCTTGATGCTTGATTGCGCATTTCACGCTCGAGATGGTCTTGCAAGCGCGCAAACGGCTTCGTGCGATCCTCGGCCTGCTTTGCTGCTACTCTGGTATCCCTTATGGATCCTGCAAGGGCGGCGAGCATGACTGAAAGTAAGTTTGAGCTGCATTTTCTCCAGACATCAAAGTAGTCATGCAATTCACCAAGCAGGTCAAAGCAAATTTTTGTGGGTTTGTTTCATAAACGACAAAATCCTCCACATTTGAAAGTATTGCGCTGTGTTGGAAAACAATTGTGCAAAGGGAAACTTCTCGTAGCAGCACAGGGGACTGCTCTTGAAGACAGAACCCCAACGATTTGCCTCTTGCTCATCCACCAAGCGCAGCAAGATGCCTCAAGTCCGTCCTAGCAGATGATGACATGAAAGCAGATGTGAAGGAAACGCTGCCATGAGCTGAACTTCGAAAGCGCAAAGCCAAAATCGTAGTCATCTCTTCGTGCATGGGAAACTTGGTGCCACTGCTCCCAACGGGGACTCGGGCCCACCCAGGACCGCCGCAGGGGTAATCCTTGTGGGTCCTTACACACCTAGGAGGCGCTGACATCCCGGGAGGCTGCGCGGATGACCTACATCCGTTGTTCCTCGAGGATGACCAATACCCGTTGGGGGGCGCCCAACCCTCCGGCTCCGCCTCGGCCGCATCCCAGTGGTCCTTGCAGCGCAGGAGCAGCACCCCGGTGACGGCCGCGCGCAAAGGCAGTGCCAACACCAGCGCCAGCCTGCAGCCCCCCGCCACCTCCGAGGCGCTCCAGACGTTGGTCGCCAGGTCGGGCAGGCCGCAGGCCAGGCGCGCCAACAGGATGGGGCTCCACTGCGGCGGGGCGATCAGGCCCAGACCTGGGAACAGTGCCGACTGATTTGGGGTGCTTCCATTTCACCCATTTGCTTTAATAGAACCAGGATCTCCTTAATGTTTTCAGGTGTCAAACGCGCAAAATGCATAAATACAGCCCCGTGTACATAATGGCATTACAAGCAGACGTACGGAGTCCGGGGAGTGGCGGGAAGACGCGCTGGAGTGGTCAGAAAACGAACTAGTGTTCGACGACAGCGTTTCCCTTGCCGAGAACGAAGTGGATGCTATGTTCCGCATGCTCCAGGGGGCAGACTGGCCATTGTACGCGACTTTCACTCTGTAACCAGGTGTACGTAAAAACGCAAACAAATAGCAAAATATGCATAGCAAAATAGCAAAATTATTTCAGATGACCCAAACAACCCATTTTCTGTATTTGCGTCTCTATGCGCGAAAGCGTAAACGCGAAAACCTAAACGTGACGTAAACGTAAATAACAAGAATGAATAGAACACTGCCACCTGCAACGCCGAGACGCGGCCTATCAAATGGACATCGGTATCACAGCCATGGCGGGCACTAAGTCTCGAGATTTGGAGAGCTCGGAAAGGGTGGGTGGGTGGAAGGAGAGCGTGGAAGTGGACAGGTGGCAGGTGGCTGACATATTGCTGTGGGTGTTAGGATGTGCCCTGTGCGTGGAGCGATAGGACAAATGCCCAGTCGCTCACAAGGCAATGAAAGGCTAAGATCACAACAATGTACGCCATCAAGGTGTACATGACTCTCATGATACATGCAACCAAAGAGTTGCCAAAATGTCGATCAGTAGAGCAAGGTTGGAAATTGGCACGCCATGATGCAAAAATGGATTGTTT
The DNA here is from genome assembly GCA_905146915.1 of Ostreobium quekettii. NCBI lineage: Eukaryota > Viridiplantae > Chlorophyta > Ulvophyceae > Bryopsidales > Ostreobiaceae > Ostreobium > Ostreobium quekettii. Next base: position 16,943 of record CAJHUC010001359.1, on the reverse strand, counting down.
GCTGGTGCACACAGTGCCCCACCGCCAAGTTATTGATAGCCATGGCTGCGTGAGGCGGGAAATTGATCTTGTGGCCAGAAACTTACAATAGTCCACAAGGCATTGTGGGCACATCGACAGATGTGCATTGGCAACCAGCTTCCAGCCATCCACCAAAAATGTCTCTCTCAGATTCCTCACGGCTCCGGCCCATGGGGATTCCACCACCATGCCCTCCAGCAGCAACCTGTGCTTGTGAATAATGCAGTGAAATACATATTATTTATCTGATAATATCGATGAGTGCGCATCGAGTTTCGAAGACGTAGCGAGCTCTAGGGATATGTAACATCGCTGTTCCAAAGATGGTGTGGATTATTGCAACCGACACACAATTACTGAACGTGGGAAATGCAGGCCCAAACAATATCCGCACAGCGTCCAATTGATATGCGCTGTGTCTCTGTCGCTGGGTATGCGTTCTTCACCACATCAGTGCTTAGCGCTGATGAGGGAATTGTGCCATCACAGTCCATCAGCCATTTTGAGATCGCCGTGCCAGATATTTACGAGGAGACAGAAATGGATGAATGAGATTGTATGACAGAAAACGATTGTATTTGCCATCACCCCTGCTAGGCGCACTGACTATTCTATCTTGTGAATACCGAAGAGCACAAGGCACTAGGAAAAAGGACAAAATGACACTTTTTGCAAACACATATGTATGTAATTCATGAGTGTTATGCACGCTAAAAACACAAAAATAACCCAAACCTTAAACTTTGTACACGTTTCAACTCTTGTTATTTGGCCCTTTTTCCTTATGAGGAATATACGTCCATTCTGTGGTCATATTGATGTTCCTAATGGCGTGTAGCAGCTATATCAGGTGTGATAATTACATTTCTGCAATTCAGGAGAACTGTAAGGCCACCGTTGCGTTTATTGTCTTTCGTCCTCCCTTCAAACTCAGAAGCTAAGATGCACGATGTCCTTCTTCGGAGAAAAGATGCTCTGATTTTGACACTCGTGAGCCAGCACAGAGCGATGCAGGGCTTCGACGATTGTCCCCCTTGAAATGCGGCCTCCAAGCTCCCTGCCGCCGCAGTTCCCACCCCCTAGCGGTCAACAACCGGGGCCGAAAGGCACACCTCCTTCCATAAAACCGCAAAGGGATCACCATCCAGGACCGCTTCATCAGCCAAACTAACCTAAGCCACACGCAGCCCAGGGCACGGCCAACAATCCCTCCCCACAACCACTTTAAAATTCTCAACCAGCGAGACCCAACATTCAAATAAAAAATGAGCAAAAACACAATTGCGTCAAACCAGCAAACCCTCCCCGAATCTCCCTGCCTCTCTTGCTAGGTCCCACATGGCCCACACATCCTGGCACCGGGACGCTGAAATGTGATGTAATGTTTTGGAATAAAAAAGGGCCCACATATCTTGTGACAGGAAGGGCGAGGCCCCTAGACACAGGGTTGTGATGTTATATTTTGGAAGGCTCCGGTCTTGCAATGTTTTGGAACTAAAAAAAGAAAAGTGTCCCAAAAGCCGCTTCTTGGAAATCTTCACCCACCGCGACCACAGGATGCCGAGGGCGTGCCCCAGGCCGCGCGACAGCAGGAGCGCCGCGCACACGGCCGGTCCCGCCGCCAGGGCCCCCGCGGCCGCCTCCAGGTCGCCCGCCAGCGGCGAGGACGCCGCCACGGCGCCGGCGTGCATCACCGCGAAGGCCAGCACCACGGTCGGGTCTCTGGGATGGCCGGCCAGCCATCCGCCGATCCAGATGCGCCACGCAGCCCGGTGCGAGACGCTCCACAGGTAGGGGGCGGAGGAGAGGAGCAGCGTGGCGGCGAGCGCCGCGGCGCGGAGGGCAGGCGGGATGCAACGCATCTGCGCTCGCGGTTTTGGCGCGGGTGTGTGTGAAAAGGGGAGGGTGTAGAAGGGGGCGGGGGAGGGCCCAGTTGTGTCGTCCCGCTGTTCGGTACAGAAACGCCAATCTGGCGTTGGCATGGGTCGTGAATACACCAGGTTTGCCCAGCACGTGCGAGAACGTAGCTCATATGTGTGACGTCACAATATAATTGCATTGGCTCAAGCGTTTGACTGCAGGGTTAGGCTTATCCGGTCCCTGATATGATATGTGGAGCAGAATCACTGCAGTCTGCCAGAACAGAACGGACGCAGACTTCCCTCCCTGTCAACGTTGCGAACAGACAACTTCTTGCCTAAGAGGCCCGGCTATTTGATGAACACTCGTTTGCCCAAATGCATTTTGGTGTCCAGACGAGTTGCCCACCAACCCACCCCACCCTACCCCAAACCCACCCAACCCCGCCCACTCCAGGACGTGTCACGGTGCAATGCCATTAGTGCCACAGACAGGCGTTTAATGAACGTGACGAGGACAGCGGTGTTCACTTGTGGCGTGGTGGACAGTGAATTTTTTGGTAGCAACCGGGACCACATCAACGCTTCAGTGGGGACTGGGCGCCATCGGAGCAGCAACATCGAGTTTGGTACTTTTCCCTGACACAGCCAATACCAATTGTTGTCGATGAGTTTTACCAGATGCCCATGGCGGCAGCATATTCGGTACTGGGAATTGTAGCATGGGGAGGAGTGGAAGTGCCTGCCAAAAGTAAAGCCGCAGACAGCTGCAGCAGCGCAGCAACAGCTGGCCTTGAGCGCATTGCTGCTGCGATTTGCAAGCTGGTCACCGCCAATATGCGCAGCGTTGACCCTACAATATCCATTGCTCGCTCACTCGCACCCTTGAAATTCCCAACATCCCGCATCGGCTATGTTTCCCGCCTATTCATGAATTGTGCTCTGCAAGGCCATTTTATGCGCATGCAGCAAAGCCACATACTACTTCAGCGCTTGCAGTACTCTGATGTATTGCAGAACGTTAAACAGAGAAAATAGGTAAACTCACATGCTTGTGTTGAACGCTTGCGTCAACGAATTTGAAATTTGTCACACCTCGCAGCAAAGGACGGTTGGAGTTTCACTAAACCCGTACGGATTTGAACGGCGGTTCAAGTTTGCCCAGTGGATGCAGCCAGCGGCGAGTGGCGCAGGAAGGCTGCCTGGCAAACTTCACAAGACGCTTCGAACCCCGCAGCAACATCGGCCACTGCTGCCAGAATAGCTATTATTATGGCTGGATGATTTTGTCGATTACGTTGCACCATCCTCGTTCAAAAAGGAATGGGGGAGCTCTGGAGCCCAGCACCCAATAAGCACTGCCACTGTATGAGAATCGATTGAGAGGCTTCTTTGATAGGCGCGAATCAGCCTGTTACATCGTTTCTTCCCCATTCCCACATGGCACCGAGGGGCGATGGGGTATGCAGAAACGCCCTTTCCCGTGGATGCACCACCAGTTCAGCACGCTAACACAACAGGCAGGAGCATGTCAGCACCCTGTCCAGAGTTGTCAGGCGCAGAACTGAACAACCAATTCAACAGTGGCGCCGCTCTCTTCCACGCACAAGCCGGCGGCGGCAGCACACCTATACGACAGCACAGCGCCATCAATTCGCGTGGGCTTCCTAACACTAAGCGCGTGGCTATTGTCTGCGGCCCCAGGGGCTTGCCAGCCCAGTCACATCAAAACCTGGCGCCTCCACCGCGCCAGTCCACTCCGCCACATTCCGCGTGCCACACAAATCGCCGGCGGCCCAAAATGCAGGCCGGCACGCTGCACCGGCCGCAAACAGCCAATGTATCGGTCACACCCCTCCAATGTCAAATGTACTCAATTGCGTCCCTTGTCCCGGGGAACTAGCGCGTCCCTGGACCTTTATTGCGTAGTTTACAAGCGTCCCAAGGAGCCGCGACCCAATGGAGGTGCCCCACACCTCCATTCCTAATAGGGGACCCCCCAAGCAGGATCTCCCGATAGGCAATTTTTCTTTCTTTCCAGCTTTCGGTTAACAACTCCACCCTTGGTAATTCCCTGAAAGCAGCACCTTGGGTTGGGTTAAGTAATCATTCGAATACGCTCCCCCAGCGAACTAAGCCCCCTCTTGTCCATGCCACGCTGCTCTGCGCGTTTAACCTAACTACCACATGGACAGCAATTTCAAAACTAGGACAGTTGGTCACGCATGGCGTCTTTGGAACACTCCATTTCCCCCGCCCTCCGCTTTACTCCCGCCCTCTTCTTGGAACTGTTTGACTTCCCCTGCAGCCACAGTGACCTTGCCCAAGTCAATGGTATGTACACAGTACACAATAAGCCAGCAACAATATGAATAAAGCACAGCAAATTCGCCCACTTGAGCAAGATGTACACTGTACACCTCCAAATAGTGACAATATGCTTCTAGAAGGTCTGTAAATGATAAATGTAGCCTGCACAATGAGCCCGCTGAATGGCCATTCAAGATCACCTGCTGCCAAAGCCAACTTCTATAATCAAACTAACTTAGCACGAGGCTGTTTCTCAGTTGCACATAACAGCCCTGACTCCAGAAGCTCCATGAACAACAGAAAGCATGCATTTCTGTATATTAAAGCTCTTTCGGGCAGTGTGGCTCTGCCAGCATTGCGCCAGAAGGAATATGGAATCCAGCAGCTCGTTGCTGTGTGCAGATACACGCATCGGTGTTCCCTTTTGTCTCCAGCCGTTAGTGTGCACAGGGACAAAACATAACATGGACATTCAAGTGTGCGAACTGCCCCTATCAGTACCTGCAGGTGTAAATGTTTCATTGTTCTTGAGAAGCTGCAATCACTGGAATACAAATCACCCACCGAAGCTTGGAGCCTCCTGTATGTGCGAATCCAGTCGATCGTGTTCTTCATCAGATGTATGGCCGAATCGACAGACAGGATCGTGGGCACCTTGGTCTGTCCGATGCCCAGGAGGTGCTCCAGCTCCTGCCAGAGGCCCGATGCGCCCCTCCTGATAACGTCTGGGTCTATTTGGTAGAACAGCAGGAGAGCCTGGTGGAAATCAACCAGCAGGTACAGCTACAGCATGCTAGAACCCCAATCCATGTCATGAGAAAAATTCGCTTCTTCTCAGTGCGGCTATCAGGCACACTGCAATATCAAGAGCGATGGTGTCATGATCGCTTGCTTGAGCAGCAACACAACAGAAATTCGTCAAGAAACACACAAATGAGTTAGCCACCAAACGGTCTACCAATTTCCCTTCATCTGCACCACCAACAGCCACTTGCGCCACCCCTGCCTAAAGACTTCACAAGTGACTCGACCTGCTACTGCCAGCAGTGTTCTATGGCTCTTCATAATGCGGTCAATCTTTTCAGGACCCTTCCTTGCCCTGCACCAGACTGCGATGAAGCCAATGGCCCCCAACTCATTTGTTCGGATGGGGACAGCACTTCCTCCCTTAGTTGTGCAGCAAAGGCGTCAAATTGCACTACAGAAAACATGTCTGCGATGCCAACTGTGACGCCGTTTTGATACTTAGTGACGCCATCAAAGTGATTGCGATGGCAAAAAAGAACATGTGAAGGCATCAATCGGTGTCAAAGGGCATTGCAGTCAGCATCGCAACAACGCCCTCTTCTACTGGCGTTGGGAATCGAACACGGGCCCATCGACCCACCTCGCTGGCGAGCCCCGCGGCCGTCTCCGCCTTCCGCACCCGCGTCCGCCACTGGTGCCACGTCGCGAAGTTCTGCCCGCCCAACACCTCCGTCGGCAGGTCGCTCTCCAGGCCCACCAGGTTGGCCGCCACCATCTCCAAGCTGATCGGCGCCACGCAGTTCACGGGCGCCGGCTGCGCGTCCGCGCCGTACTGCAGCGCCTGCTTCAGCACGCGCCTGTAGAAGACCTGCTCTTCTGAGGGGTCCTCGCTGCGCAGGGCCTCCTGGTAGAGGGCGGCCGCCAGGCCAGGCTCGAAGGGCTGGCACAGGCCCTCGTGCGCCCAGCCCAGGGCGTCGGAGCCGAACACCAGCACAGGCACGGCGCCAGGGATGAGCTCCTGCAGGAGAAGGCGAGGCGAGGGGCTGAATGGCTGAAAACTCCCCTGTAAGAACTCTCAAGCTTCTCTTTCTGTAAACTCCCTAAACTCTCAAGTTCTACTTTGCAAACTTCCCAAACTCTCAAGGCTTACTTTGTGAACTTCCTAACTCAACTCCCTTATTTTTTTAGCTCCCCAACTCTCTTATATTGCTTTCGGGAGACCAAGCGAGGTCCTTGCACCTTGCAACGATGATGGGCGGAGGCGCGCGTCATTAGGCAGGTAAGTGGCGGGGGACTCAGTTCGCGCCTGTGTGTGCCTGAGCGGGTCTGGGGACGCGTCAATTTCCAGGGAGAAAGGCGGTTTTCACAGTACCTCAATCGGGCGTGCCAGCTCGGAGGACCGCTAGTGTTTCGTGGGCTAAGGCTGTTGTGTAAATGTGTAAGTGTGTTGGAAGCACGCCCCTCTGGTGCGCATGGGCCTGCGTGCACCTTGCGCCTACCCCACGACGACAGTGGTGGTGGTGACGGCGGGTTGGGTTTGTTTGTTTGTGTACGTTTGTTGTTTCTCCCTTATATGGATGCATCGACATTATGTCACGGCATCGATCAATGTAGCGTACGAAGCCAGCAACGGCGGGTTTGGTGTCGTTGGGTTGGGCTGGGGAGATGGGGAGGGGGCAGTTGGCTTGGCCAGGGCAGCCAGCTGGGTTGTCCGGGATATTGAGGCCCAAGGGTCAGCGAAACGCCCGGGCCTTAAGGAGGCGTCGGCACGGGTTGCGTCGCTGCTTCTGGCGGCGACTCTCCCGTACACACCTCCGGTGCATATTCTCCGGGGTACGGATGTGATCTAGCCATGGGGACCAGGCACAAGCTTCTGTGTATGGGTCTTTTTATTGCCTACAGAATCTGGGCTCAGAGCTCCCCCCCCACCCCAGAAATCCCACTCTGCTCGTTAGACGAAGTCTGCTCTGTTCAATCCGTGCAAGAATTTGCAGCACTTGCACAATGTTGTCCGATGAGCACTAACCAATCAGATGGACGCGGCGAGGACCCTCTGAAACCTAGAGGTTGTGCACGTCGAGGTTGTGTTTGTAGTTATCATCCCAATTCCATTCAACTGTATGCTTCATTTCGGGCACGTTAACCACCTGAAAGAAGGGGGAAGTGTGCAAAATGGGGTGGACATGAGAGACAATTGCTCGCCGAACACGCCCCCAACGTCCCTTTTGTGTGAGGATGACGGCACACGTACATCCGCTGTACAGCGGATCGGAGCGCACCCGCATCGAAGCTGTACTGCACAACCCATCACGTAGCCACAAACACCCCGCAACCTCGTCCCCAAGCCCCAAACCCACTTTGTACCGCCTCCCGCCCCCCGCCCCCAACCCACCTTGAACGACAGCGGGAATCCCACCCACTTGGCCACGTCGTTGCTGTACCCCTGCGCCACAGACGCCGGCAGGTCCTCACGCGCCGCCGCCACCACGGGCCACAGCAGGCCGGGGCGGTTGGGGTCCCTGGCCAGCAGCAGCTGCGCGGGCGCCGCCGCAGGGGGCGCAGGAACCCGCGGGAATGCCTCCGCGTCGACCTCCTCCCCGTGGCCGCACTCCACGCCAGGAGATCCGCCCGCATCGCGATCCCCACGATCATCATCCTCTTCCGCTTTTGCCACCGCGCGCTGCGCCTCGCGCCAGTGGTCACGCGGACCCTTGCTGCCGGGGGGGCCGCAGGCGGCGGGCTTGGGCGAGTCGCGCTCCGCACACATGATTCCGGCCAGCATCAGCAGCGCGCTGTACCTCCGCGCCGAGGGCCCGGAGAGATCAGAATCCTGCGGCGGCGGGAGAAATTCAGAGGAAATGTTGTCAGGGCCGGAGGCGACGGGGGTGCGCAAGCGAGTGTGCGCTTATTGTGAGTCGTTGGCGCCTGTTGAGAAGGGAACTGTCCATCTGCCCTAGGGCACAACTCGGAGACAGCAAACACATTGCGCATTTGGGCGACGTGCATGGCCATGCCTGGCATCGAATTAACGAAGAACGAGAGGCGAAGGGGCGGCTGTATCAAACACCAGCGGCTGGGAAGGTGGCAACCATTTCTGCGGGTGGCGCACAAGACTGCTTGACAAGGCGGCGATGCTCCAGGCATTGGTACGGCATTGTCCAGGCATTGGGTTGCCATTCGCTCTGCCATTCGCTCTTTGGTTCAGAAAGTCCACCCATGCAACCACCACTGCCAGCAGCAAGCATCCGCGTTTATTACCAACACGGGGACAGCCAGAAACTTCAAGGGAGGACCAAGAGTCGGGGGCTCCCGGCTGACAGCCATTCTGCCCGTGTATTCCGCGAATGAGCTTGGTCAAGTCCGAATGCAAGCACCGGCTTCATTGCCCTCACGATCACTTTGGGGCCAACACAAGCTTGAAGGCGCCGCCCTACCGCGGCAAGCCGCGCCACGCACTCGACAACTGCTCAGCGGCGACAGTTGCTGGGCTCAGAGCTGTCAAAAGGCCGCATGCCAATACGCTGATGGGGCGACACAGCGACGCCACTGCAGAACGCGCTTGTACCTTCCACGTCGACCAGGGCACAAAATTTGTCGCGAACATGTGGAGCCCAAACCATGGCTTCCTGGTGGGCGTACTCACCGGGGATGCGCCCCGCGTGCCGGACCCTCCCACGCACCCCTCCTCGCAGCATCCCATCTCCTCCATCCCGGCCGCCCTGTCCACAGCCCTGGGCCCCGCGGGCCCGGGCGCGCCGCGACGCCCGGACGCCGGCCACGGCCGCTCCGCGCCAAAGACGTCCACGTGCCTCCACGCCCTCTCGTAGTCGTACAAAAACTTGCGGTAGTTGCACAGCAGCTGGTTGCCCACGCTGGTGGCACGGTTGTCCTTGGTGTAGTTGGCCAGCTTGGGAAAGATGACGCCCGCGAAGTTGAGAGTGCCGATCCAGCGCTTGTGCTCGTCGTACTTCTCGTTGGCGATGAAGCCGCCGCACTCGACGACCGCGGTATAGAGGCCGAACACGTCCAGGGGCCGGTTGTTGCTGCGGCACCGCGTCGCTGTCAAGGGATTGGCGAAATTCTTTCGATGGCATAGCCAATGAGTGCCAATGCGCTGCTGCGGCAGCCCGTCGGCGGATAAATTCCAATGGACGCTGCCAATAGCCAGGACCACACGGAGCCCACTACCAAAGGTGCTGGGAATAGGCATCGAACTGGCAGCAGGTGCGCCGGCAGATGACGTAAGGCAACGGATCCAGTGTGGATTGGCCATGGCATTTGACAGTAGTCCAATGACAGCTAAATCAACGAGCTTCACTGAAGCGTTTGCCCATTGCAAGGCATTGGACTATCACCCGGCTCAAAGTGCCAGAAGGGCTGTGAGGATATCTCTGTAGGAGCATGAGATACAGGCATTGCAGCGAAACACCAGTGAACAGTGTGCATCCCCAGTCACAAAGTCAGGTACTCATAGGCACAGTGGTGGCTTCCACTATTCAGGAGACTATTCAAGAGACTGTGAATTGATCGAGTGCCAGGCTAGGATCTTTGTGGAATGACAGGGGTGGATGGGTATGAGTATTCATATGAATGACTTTCCCATGAGCAACAATGAATGTACAGCATACCTTATCACTTGCGAATCAACACATCTCAAGAGCATCAGCTGCAAGCACCATCCACTAGCTGTCCTTTTTCGACAAGAACTTCAAGCCACAGATAACTTGAGGTCAACAATGCCCAATGTGCAGTTGCAAGCATGAAAAACACAAACAGCAACAATGCTTCCGCTTTGCCTAATATCTGTTCTGGCGCCTATTACACAACATGAGTTCGTTGGCATCAGGCATCGGTTTCCTGCAGCACGACAATTCGTCACACATGGATCAGCATCTGCACAACTGCAACTGCCTGCTCACAACTGTGAACTGAGACAGAGGCACTGAGCATTGCTACCACGCCAATCGCAGTGGCAGCACCTCCCAACACACTCACCACTGTACCCTCTTGCATCGAATCTGATCTGCCTTCACCCCTTCACCCAGCTCTCTCAAAAAGGAGATGAGATCGGCTTCGAACTCGCTGCTGGTGCAGACGTCCAGTGGTGGCCGTGGACTGTTCGACACATACCTCCGCAGCTGCTCCTCCTCAAGAAAACTGTCCACTTCTGCATCGGACATCTCCTGCGGGGCATCGCAGGAAGCAAATCTGCACACACGCCACACGCAGGCACAAAGTGAGTCCACTGGCAGACGGCCAGTCTCACACTGGCACAAAGGGCCTGGTCTGCCACCTGTGCCCTGGGGTTCTGTCCAACAAGACATGCTCTGGCCGTTTGCCTTGGCACTGATGTGTGGCAACAGACAAAACGCCCCATCCATCCAGTGTCAGTTCCTTGTTGGTGTAAGCACGAGGTTCACAGAGACAGGGGACGCCCGCCAAAGCCATAACTCGTTCAATGGCCAACAGGACCCAACACAGTTCCCCTACCAGCACGGGGAAAGCAAACAGGACCCCACAGCATTCCCATACGTCCGGAGCTCTTCCTGCCTCAGGGGTCGCCCGAGTTGAGCCGCAAGACGCAGCCCCAATCCGTGAATCCCACAACTTTCACAACGCACTCGGCGCCAGCCATGCCCAATCGCCCAATCAACCGCCGCGACATTCCCCCGGCCGCCGCTCACCTCTTGTCCGCGTTCATGCAGCACTGCCAGGGCCCGTCGGGAACGGTCTCCATCTTGATCCTCCTCCACCTGTCGCATTTCTCGCACAGAATCCATGTCTCGTCGCCGTTGGCGCTCGGCGCCGGCGTGGCCCCCCGGTCTTCCCCCTCGCCCTTCACACCCCCCTCCGCCTTCACACCGTTATTCCTCCCCCTCCACTCCCTCCCCCCCTCATCATATCCACCCCCTGCCCCACCAATTTCATTCACTTTTCCCCGATTCACGCACGGCCAGTTCTGCCCCTCCACAAGCCGGCAGCCGTTTGGCCACGCCCGCCCGCCGTCCGCCATACCCCCGCCGCTCTGATTGGAACCGTTGGCATGCGCGTCCGCAGAATGCGACCCGTTGGAATCTGGCCCCCGCCCGGGCGTCCCACCCCGGGCGGGCCGATCGCCGCCGGCCGCCCTGGCCGCCTCGCCCCGTGGCGCCGCCCTGGCTCCTCTCCCCCTACCCGATTCGATGATTCGCCCGCGCTCCGCGCCGAAGTCCGATTTCAGGTCGCGGAGGTGTGGTCGATCGGCGCCATCGGGCTCCTCCCGCAGGTCGCACAGTTCGCGCAGCTCGAACAGGCTCGTGCCCTCGTACTTGACCGACGTCCAGCCGTCGTCCGCCTTGCGCGCCGGGTTCTGCTTGCGCTTAATGTACAGCGAGAAGGAGGACGGCGTGCTGAACTCCAGGCCCTCGAAATGGATCTGCCCGTTGGCCCCGAGGTCTGCGCGCCACACGCGCGCGCGTCAGCCCGCCTCGTCCCGCCACCCCTCCCTCCGCCCCGATTGGCCCCGAGCGCCGCGCCGCCCCACCCCCGGTCGAAATCCCAAACATCGCGATTCCTGCAGGACCGAAATCCTCGCCCCGGGGCATCCGCACCCCGCCCGGGGGCGAATCCCTCCCTCGTCAGCGGCACCGATCGCGGCGCTGCACCCCAGACCACCCATGCAGGCCATCCCGCCGCGGTCCGCCGCCCGAGATCGCCCGGGGGGTCAATCACACCCGCCCGGCCGAAAATTTTGCGCGAAAAACTCCCCCTCCGCGCAGTCTCCCCCACCGGCGGCAATCGCGCCGATCAGCCCCACCGGCGGCATCCCGCCGCGGTGTGGATCAGGCTTCCGTCCCAGGATCGCCCACGGGCACCGGCAATCGATCCCTTGCCATCCGGGCCCGTCGGACGGGGCGGATTCGGTCGCCGCGGAGCGGCCCCCACCTGCGTAGTGCTCCTCCCCTCCCACCGAGCAGCTGAGCTTCCTGGGCCCCGGCTGCAGGATGCCCGCCGCCAGATACAGCTGCAGCGTGTGCACGACGCCCATCCGGCCGCGCCAGCTTCCCACCGCCTCGCGCGCACCCACCCACACCCACCGAGCCCCCCCCGCTCCGATTCGCCCCCCGGAAGGCTCGGGCGGATCAACCCGATCCGATCCGGCGGGATGCGATCGGCGGGGGCGGCAGGCGAGAGCGGGATGGGCGGGCGGGGTGGGGTGGGGGGGCGGGGCGGCGGTCCCTGTGCCTCGCTGCTGGGCCACCCGGTTCGAAGGAGCCCAGGGGGGGGTCGGGGGGGCCGGTTGGGTTCTGGGGAATGTGCCCTCGCATGGCCCGCCAGGGCAGTGGATGAGGATTTAATCCGGGGATGAATGTCCTGCGAAAACGCACGCGGGATGGGGTGCCCCTGACGCGGCTGCTGACGTGTGGACGGCGCCGGGCTGTCACGTCAGGCGGGTTGTGGGGTGTTGATCGGCACGGGCCCCGGTTGGGGTCCATCCGGCGGGTGGCCAGCGACCCCGTTCGCAGCGGCCCTCGCGTCCCGCAGCTGAAGGGAAAGTCCGGCTGATTGGGTGCCTTCTTGGGCGTGTTGGGAGGACTCCCCACCTCCTTCCGAGCAAGTGTGGTTGGCATAGATGGGTGGACCCCGGCGCATCTGGCTAGGCGCTATCGGCTATTGGGTGCCGTCCATTACCCTACCTTGATAGAAGAACAAATTGCCGTGCAGACTGCTGTGTGCACCATAGAGGGCATCAAGCTTGGTTACATTCTTATGCGTAAAAACATAAAAATTGTTTTTACGCATAAAAACGAATATACGATCGACTTTTACGGCGTAAAAACCAAGCTTGCAGGGCATGTGCATGTGAGACGGGCAGCAACTTTTTTCTATACTGCAGCCATGCCACTTTCGCTGGGATTATTCCCCTTTGCATCGCCTCACTGATACGAAAAGACTATGGGTGTGGGGTTCCTGCCCTCTTTGAGCTGCGGACCCGCCTCGCTGGGCACCTGGGTCCTTACGGGGACCTAGGCGGGACCACCCCTCCTACTCCCATATCCTTATAAGTATAATGGTTACTGTAGGACAAGGATTATAATACGATCTTGGGCAGGGCGTCCCCCACACCAAGGGCCAGTAGTAGGGCGTCCCCCACATCAGGCCAGTGCGCGTAACATTCGTCCCCCTCAGGGAGGTGGGGCGTCCTCGTCCCAATATGTGGATATGGGAGCAGAAATTTTATGTGTATGTGAATAGAACTGGCTGTGCGATTTGCCACATGCCCAGTTGTGAAACACTACACAGTTAAGGATGAAGAGAAAGAGTGGTTGTTTTTACATGACCTCCCGGTCTGCACAACCCTCATTAAAACTCTTCCTTAGCCACATGGCTGGAATGTTCGACCTCCCGGCCTATGGTCTACGACCCCGAGAATGGGAATGTTACGCGCACCAGCCTGATGTGGGAGACGTCCTACTAAAGGCCCTTGGTGTGGGGGACGCCCTGCCCAAGGCACGTACTATTCCTCACCCAATGTAACCTTTATCCATATTAGGATACGGGAGTAGGAGGGGTGGTCCCGCCTAGGTGCCACAACGGAACCCGGAGGCTGGCGGAGTCATGAAAGCTCAAGAGAACATCTATGCGTATCATTTGGTTGAACGAGGTGGCGGCCGCAGGGCGGGGCTGAGCCCTTCCCCGGCCTCCTCCATGGAGGCTGAGGAATCGGAGGAACAAGCCCGGGATGGGCAGGGGGAAGGACAAGCCCGGGATGGGCAGGCGATCGATACAGCCCGGGATGGGCAAGGAACTGAACAAGCCCGGGATGGGCCAGGAGGTATAACAGTCCGGGAGGACATGGCTGGACCCTCCACAGCCACATCGGTACCCGCAGGGGAAGATGAGCCGATGGAAGAAGTGGACACCCCGCCAGCGGCGGAGAAGACACAGGAGCAAGATCAGGGCACTGAGGCGGCGGCGACGTTGCTGAAGATCCCTGGTATCAAAGAGCTCCTGCAGAAGATGGCGGATACCGCGGCCGAGAAGGCGAGAGCGAAGCGGGATGAAGAGACCGCCGAGAGGATCGCCTCGCTGGAGATCGCCGTCAACATGGCCAAGAAAGAAGCTCGAGAGAAAGAGCTGGCCATGAAGAAGGCGAAGCAGCAGAGCCGCGAGGCCCAAGAAGCCAAAACCTCCGCCGAAGACCAAGTCAAGGCGTTGAGTGACCGCCTCCTGAAGCAAAAGCAGCGGGCCCAGGAGGCAGAAGAGAGAAGCGCCCAACAGGTGGTGCCAGTTGTGAGGGCCCCCAGTCCGTCGGAGCTGCCCATGCCAACCATTCCAGAGGAAGACTGGAAGGTTGCTGGCAAGCAGCGCTCCAAGCGGAAGAGTCCATCGCCAGGTGAGCGGCCGATGGAAAGTGAGAAATCTCCATATCAAGGCGGGGAGGCCAAAGCCTTAGGGCGAGTTGAGAGAATGCAAGGCCGGAAGGTCAAGATCCCGGAGCTACGGCTCAAATCCCAGGTGTATGTGAGAACACCTAGTGGATCGGACGGGACTGGAGATGAGTCGCTCACAGAAAGCGCTCAAGCTGTTTGCAGAAAAAGTCCGCCAAGGCCGGGAGGCCATAATTGGAGCCCTCGGAGGCCTGCGCTACCAGAATGGGGGCCGGGTGAAAGCTCAAGGGTGCTGGAGTTCGTTCCAGACACTCGAGATCCATATAGCCGGCAACCACCGTGCTGTGCAATGTGGACAAAGTTCCACAGCGATCTCGTCGATGAGCTTGACGAGGGATGGCGGATGGCCGCCGACCAGTTTGGAGAAAGGTTAACCACCGCCAGACTGGTTAGAATACAAAGGTGGTATAGTCCTGGAATGGCAGATCAAATTGCCAAAGAGGACCCAAATTGGCCAGACAAGATGGCCTTTGCGCTCAGGCATATTCCAGAACCATGGGACTTGAGCGATGGGAGTCCAGAGAGACCAGACCCTAATGATCCCCACGAGCGGTGGGAGGAGATCTTGGAATTGTCGTTCTCGTCATGTGCTTCTCCTTTGCCGGGTGATATGTCAACCCGTGCACAAGTGCATAGAATGGAAAAGGAGAGACGACGCATTCGGAACCGAGATCGGTTCGCTCGTGCCAAGAAAATAGACGAGCAAAAGGCCAGAAAGGCCAAATAGTGGAGAGAGTTGAAAACGCTGCGACGTGAGCGGGATCGTCAATTGAATCCTGAAAAGTATGAGCGTAAGCGAGCTCACAAACGCCAGCGCAAGGCTGAGATCAAGCGGTTTTTCTCCGCAGGAGGCAGCCAAAAGGCGCAACGCCTAGAAGTTAAGCCGCCGGCCGATGAGCTGGATCCGGCTGAGCAGGCCAAGGCCTTCGCCCGCATTGCTCTGAAGGAGGGGACCTCCAAACGCTGGGCCGATCAGCAGGACAGTAGCGGCAGTGACAGTGGTGTAAACCACCCTGCCCGCTTTGTCCCCACCCAACCGGAACAGGCATCGCCATCGGTTGTGGTGACCAGCGGTCCCAAGGCGGAGGAATGCGCCCGAGGAAAGGGAGACCGACCCTAGAAACCAAAGGAAATCAAAAGGCCCGCAAAGAGCGGTTCGAGTATCATCATTGAGCTGTCTTCTGCTGACATTATGGAATCGCGTGAAGTTGGTGATTCTGCTGGTAACGATGAGATTGTGTATCTCGGTTCAGCAGGCGAGCCTGCCAGTCCAATTCCCCGGGAAAGACGGGAGACCTATGAGATCCTGCAGAGGCAGGAAGCTGCTTTGCAGAAAGCGAAAGCGGATGTAGAAAAAGCTGCACAGCTGCGCTCCATCATGGGAGACGAGGAGTATGCAGCATTTCTGCAGCTTCAAGAAGCAAAGCAGATTTCTCATGGACAGCAGGAAATTGCCTACAAACCGGCGAGACCGGGGCCTGGATACCAGGAACGCCGCGCCCAGCAAAAGGCGGCCGATCAACGTGGACGTGCCAAGGTGCCGCCCGAGGCTGCAAAGCCTACCCCTGTGCTGCGTGTTCCTGCCATACAGGACACGAGGGGTTTTTGGGACATGCTGGGTGCGTTTCATGACCCTCATGGAGGGGTATACTTTAAGGGGTATTATCATCCCCGTGGAGGCCATGCCCCGTACAGGGCCCAAGTCCCAAGGGACGCCCTCCAACGTATACCCGGGAAGCTGCGTGGCCTCTTTGATGCGCAGCAGACGGCACTGGGGATATATGTGCCAGAGGGTCAGGAAGCAGCCATGGAATAGCAGGCCATCCAGAGAACTGGCCGAAAAGTCCCTGAAGAGGGATCAGTGCAAATGCCCCCGGGACCATCGATGCAGGCAGGTCCCTCCACACCGGCTCGTCCAGTGGCTCAGCCAGAAATGGCGCCGAGACAGCCGGTGCGGCCTTATACAATGGGGCAGGCTGGACAGCGGACATCACAGCCTCCTGTGCAAACGACGCAGCAAAAGATTCAAAGGCTGCAGGAGATGTCTCCATTTGCGCCGGAGTCAGCTGTGTATCCGCCAGTTCGGTATTATCAGCCAGGGATGGCGGCACAGCCCGGGAGGGCATACCAACCGGAAGGGTACCACAGGCGGAGATCGCCCCAAGACAAGAGGAGTACTCAGCACCCGCTTACAGTGGATCATCCCATCCATCCGGATCGGGAGGTTACGAGAGGGTGTACGAGTACCCGCCCGGTCATTTCCAGACCCAGGAACCTCCACATGAGGAATTTCTGTTTGGGCTGGAGGTTGATCAGGCTGTTGAGCCACATCGGGCGGAAATGGGGCCTCCACTACCTCCGGAGGGGTACAATCCCCAAGGGCCGGGTTATACCGGTCAAGCCTATTTGGCAGCGGCGCAGGAGATTCCATATGCGCCAGTTTATTACGAACCTGGAAGGGAAGCTCAGGTGAGCATGAACATGCCTAAGATGAACAGTCAGGGCATGAAACCCCAAAAATGGAATGAAGATAAACAGGCCTTAACCAAGTGGTTACAAGAAATCATCATGTATT
>CAJHUC010001358.1:0-41731 GCA_905146915.1 Ostreobium quekettii | reverse complement strand
TGATTGTAAGGTTTGTGAAGTTGAGTGTGGAACCCCATGTGTTGGCATATCCTACAGAACTGTACAATACATTGCCTGCAGTGCACCATAGTACTTCAACAAATGATAGAAGGGTGCATCAATTTTTAGGTTCATTACAGACAAACTATGAGTGAAGCAGTACAGGTACAAGTGACACGATGTAATGCCACATGTCCTTGTGGCAAGCCACTGCCATGGCAGCGGATGGGAGCATCAGAAGCTGTCTGCATCACAACTGTCTTGTCACAATGTGCTTCTTCCATTCCCTGTGAAGGTGAAGGGGGAGATCGCTAAGATGGCGGGGCAGGTGAGTCACCTTGACGCCCTACAGGAGCGCAAGGAGGCACACTTCAAACTGCTCAGGGAGTGTCTGGAGGAACTGAGGAGTGACGGGTATCCAATGGAGGAGGGGCAGCAGACGAGCACCAAAAGCATGGGCACGGCACGTTGAGGAAGGGCATCCCGTTCTTTCAGCGCCTGCTGTGCCCACCCCTGCCATTGGCAGACTGGGCAGAAATCGCTTTGACTAGTGTGGAGCGAAAGAGGTACCCACAGGGCTAAGATGCCACAGGCTATATGGTGTGCGCTTTGTCCATGCTGCCTGTTCTTCCTGTTCCAACATTCCATCAGCTCAGGAGCACATCTACCACCATGACGTCTTCATAGAAGAGTTTCCATTTGTTGATCCACAGGTGGACCAACGATGAGACTTCCCTTCTAGAGGCCGTTTTCGGCAAAATGAAGACAGTGGGGATAACTCTCGAGTTGCCAAGGGGCACTGTAGCTGGCAACGCTGCCAGTGGAGACAGTCAGTATGAAGGATACTTGAAGGATGCGGGGCACCCTCAGGATGCCTTCAGGATTCAGGACACCAGCACTCGAAATACTTCGAGACAGCTACTTGTGCTGCAGAACAGCAAGTGTCCTGTTTGGAGTGCACAGCCTGCTGACCGTTGGGAAGTTGGCTCTGGCATTTCTGCAGCCATTACGGACGAATAGGAACTTGCATGAGGTGACAGCTGCACAGTACCAATGTGTGATCAAATCGTGCCTAATTTTGTTTGGTGGTGACGGCCACGTGGACATTTGCAGGAATTATGCGAATCTGAGCATCGGAATGATAGGGCTCTGCAGACAACCTGCATAGCCGAAAATGACTTGACCCCTCAATGCTCCCAGCGGGTTTTGAGTTCCTGGCATCGCATGTCCCCTTGTGTGTTGACGAGATCTCAATCCGATTCGCTTGCACCCATTTTCACTGACAGAATTCCGAACTGTTCTTTTATCCTGTTCTGGAAAGAATACCAGTGCGGCTGTTTCGTACAAAAGGATGCAGACCTGCATGGGGCATTACCCACTTCACTTCAGATGCTGCGGACCCTTGGCTGTGATGCATCCATTCGACGCGCGTTTAGGGAAATAGGCAGTTGATCTTTTTTCACTGTAGCACATACAGACAGAAAACGCTGGATGTCGCTGGGGCACAATGGCAGCACGCGCATGCTGTCGACCCAGCCCGCCGGGTCAGAGTATTCGTCAATTGCAGCAGGCAACACCACCCTTGCACACAGCCACTATGTGTGTTCAAAGTCTTTCATGCTCTGAAGATTGAGTTTTGAGTCCACAATGCATCAGTACTTGCAGCGATCAATTACAGGCATCATTCAATACCTGTGTGGGAATTTAGACAATTTCGAACGCACCACTAACGAAGGCAGGCAGGGTCGAGGGGTGGCGACCTCTGACTGGGGACCGTGAGAACACGACAACCGTTCACAGCCGTGCAAAGGGACAACAGGAGTCCTGGCCCTTGTATCCACTCCGTTCATCACTGCCCTCAATGCAATTCCTAATGCCTCATCACCTCTGTGCGGCCAGTTGTTGTAACAACACCCGATCAGCTCTAGTTACAACACCGCCAGCGATTGGCGGTGTGTCCCTCCCCAACTCGTATCCTGACGTCGGATCACGTGGCTGGTTTCAGACGGACTGATTCCATGCCCACCCCACCACAGGGTTCACACACCGCGTTCCATTGCTGCTGAACCGCGCACACGGACGCGCATGACGCATCCCCCGGCCTCGTAACCCCCTCGCAAGCTCGACAGGCCTTCTGCCTGCATGCCTGTCACAGCACGCGGACACCCGCGTCTGCCCGCCCCACGTGTCCTGTACCGCAGAGCACAGCGCAGACGCGCACCAATCCAGTCCCACAAAACCGCTTTGAGGGGGGTGTGCGGTTTTCAGTCGAGGGAGGACCAGTTAGTCGGTCCGCGGGCGACTCGCTGCGAGGCTCGCGCCATTGGCGCCGCGGCGGCCGGCGGCCGGCGGCTGAGGCGCCAAGGCCAAAGCCTTGAGGAGGAGGTCAGGGAGGAGGCTGCCCACGGGGGGGGGCGCAATTGGGAGCAGGTGGGTGATTTTGGCCAAGTCGGGTGGGGTGGATGGGGTGAACGGGTTTGTGCGTGTGTGTGAACGAGGGATAGGCGATCTGACTTGAGGGGTTCAAATGGGTGTTGGAAGGGCGCGGGGGTGGGTGGGTGTGGAGTGTTCCGGAAAGGGCTTCGGAAAATGGCGGGTGATGTTGGGAGTGTCGTGCGGTGTGGGGAAGGGGGTGGGGGGGAAGTGGGTTGGGAGCATCGTGGCGCTGGAATTGCGGAAGAGGGGATTGCCTCTGGTGGGTTGGATCTGGAGATGTGGTTGCAGGCCGCGGCTTTCCGTGTCGGCCCGCTCGCGGCGATCTGACGATCGGGGGCGCTTGGGCCCGCTGAACCCGACTTGGCGAACGGGGGTGTCCTGAGCGTGTGTGACAGCAATCGATCGCCGTTGCGGGGGGCATTCAAAACAAAGGCGATGGCGCATCCAGAGCACGGCGAAGTTTCGGAGCCCGGCACTCGTCGCGTCGGCGATTGATCGGCTTGAGCCATAGACCAAGACGGCAGCGGATTGATACAGTGCTGCAACGGCGAGCTCTATTTCTTGCCCGGTTGGAATCACCAGTCTGGGATCGGCCGGAAAGGTCCGCCCAGTCCGTTCACCTTGCTGCGACGCGGCAACTCGGAATCTTTGGGCCATCCTCTGGCCGAGTCCGGCGTTGCGATCAAGCATCTTTTGCTCCAGCGCCGGTCGCTGGCGCCTCCCCCTACGTGCGATATTGCCCCAAACTCCGGGACTTGTATCTAGGGCGACCCGTGAATAGCGCGTGGGCAGATCCTGTGGGGCGAGATCGGAGGGCTGTCAGAACTGCGCGTGAACTTGCGTCTGAGAATGGCGCCGTTGCTGTTCCATTCCAGCAGCTTTGACCTCAACACGATCGAGCGCCGGTTGGAGCGCGGCGGTTGGTGGCTGTGGCGGAAGGGTCCAGGGAAGGGAGAATCTCTAACGGGGAGACGTTTGCGCTGTCGAGCGGCGCGGGATTGTGCGGAACGCGGCGCCGGCAATCGGCGCTTGGTCCTGCCGCGGGCTTCCGACAGCATAAAGGGGAATGCGTCGATTATCAGGCGTATCGAAACAGCGGGCTGAGGTGTATCAAACCTTTCGGTGCGTGGCGGTCTGCACGGCCCGCAGGGCTGTCGCGGAGACGCACGAGAAAAGCATCGCCCCCCGGGCATCCGATCGTGCCGCGACCGTTTTCTTGAGGGCGGCCTCGCGAGATTCCGCGCAAGGTCACCATGGTCCTGTTTGCCCAACTCCGCCGAAACGACTCGGAAGTTGGCGGCAATCCCGTCCAATGCTGTGCGCCCGTCTCGCCGATCCGACTACGTTGAGCTTCAACAGCGCAACACAGCTAAGCGCAGCATCTCCTGCTGGCAAGCTCCAGGGTCCGCCGGTGCCGACCCAGACTCAATCCTGCCTCAGCTCTGCGTGGGGTTTGTGCCGATGAGCACGCGGAATGCGTCCAGTGCCGTGTGCCCGTCTCGCCAATCCGATTGCGTCGATCTCCAACACAGCAACACCGCGAAGAAGTGTGTCTCCCTTCCCCCCACCAGTGTGTCTCCCTCCCCTTTTTCCCAACACGATCTCCCCCTGAGCCCAGCCTGGGCCCACCCATCTTCTTGTCGGCTGGTTACCAGTGTGAAAGTGCGCAGGACTGTCGTCTGCGTTCTGGCTGTTTGAAAGATTGTCGTCTGTAGCTGTTTGAAAGATTCTCTTTGTGGCCGCAGCCCGGGCCGAGACCTGAGGCCCCGCGGCCGCCTTGCACTCAGCGGGCGGCTGCCTTGGGGACATGGACCGCACGCCCCTGTCGTCTCTGGCGTCTCCCAGGTCCACCACTAGCACCCGGACTTCCCGGTCGACGATCTCCAGGCCGGGATGGAACTCCGCCAGGAAACCCGCCTGGGGCAGCGGCCAGCAGAAGGCAGGGTCCGTGGACGGCGGCCGGCCGGGGAGCTCCTGCTCGAACCGGTCGTTCCAGGAGCTGAAGGGCTTCGACCGTCACGTGAAGAGCATGTACCACGCTGAGTGAGTGCGTGGGAGCGGGGGGACATTGATCTGATTGGGCGACTGCCGCGTTGTTGGGCAAATTATCCAGAGTGGTGGAAGTGGGTTGTGGATGTACGCCCACGAGTCTCCATCCAGTGCGCAAAGTTAGGAGCAAGGAATTTGGTTTGCTTTGGGCGATGATTCTATTTACTGTTGTCAAAAGCTTTGAGCAGCATGCCCTTGGATCTGCTCAGCCACTTGTTATTGCGTTTGCACGTTGTAGCATCACATTTTTCGCATCGAGGCGAGCTGGTTAGGGAATGAAAATCACACTGGAATATGAACAAGACAGTCCTTCATCAATCCGGCGATGTCATGCAACATTCACAAAGCAAACAGGCAGCAACGACAAATCAGCTGTGGCCACGCTTCCCCGAACACCCGATGAGCTGCCGATGGATAGTCTTGAAGCAGACATGAATGGAGCATTGGAAGGAAATGCAGCTGTTCACGTTGATGCGTGACAGAGCTGCGAAACTCAGTTTGGCAGCTGACCAGCGACCAAAGCAGGTAGTTCAACAGGTTCACAAACCTGACAAGAACACTGTTTCAAACGAATGCGCTGCTGGGGGTATTTGGCAAGCACTTGGCAATGCACTTCACGATGCGTATGACGCCTGCTCCTGCTGTCGATGTCTGGGGATTCCAACATTTGATTGAATGCCCTCCAACTGGATATACACAATAAGTTTCTGCACTTTTTAGGCACGCGGGGTTTGGTGTGTTTGCTTGACAAGCACTGAGGTCCTTGCAAACCATTGGCACTGCAGGGCAGCCTGGTCATCGTAGTGCTGTGGATGCTTGTGCCATGGCCTTATTGTCATTTGCCACATTGCATGCAAGGGCACGCTCAGGCCCCTTTTGATAAAATTCACAATAAGAAGTGTTATCAGCAGCAGCAGAAGAAAAGTCAGTGCAGCCAGTCAAACAGTGCCACCAATACTATCCACATAGCACCTTTCCTCATTCAGGTCGTTTACATTACGTGAGGGATCTATTAAGTGTACTTTGTTAATCTTGTTTTGTGGCTGTGTTTATGGTGTTGACGTCTTTCCATTATCAGTGTTTGTTGTTTGTTTGCCTGTAAATGTCCACAGCGTCCCCCGCCCACGCTGGCCTCAATAAAGGAGGATCTGCAGAAGGGTGTATCCCCATGAACAGGGCACTGCACTATGTCATATGTCAATGCCACTGAGCAACATCTTTCTCCCATAGATGTGCCCTGCAGTGGTTTCAAATGAATGTGACTACCTCAAAAATGACACACAGTAAACATACATATTGGTGTACTGTTGAATTACTTTCTGTCCCTTACTGCATCAGCCAGTTGTAATGCGTCTTCTTGTTTGCGAGCGCTGCCTGCCAGTGCTGCTACTTCCGCCCGCCACCTTTGGTCTTCAGCTCAGAATGGATGATTTGCCTGTAAGGCCGCTATTGCCTTGGACGATTCTGTGATACTGTTTTGCTTCTCCCTTTGCCTTCACGTTTTGGCTATGGAGTGGATGGTGCCGGACATGCTGGATGCATTTGATTCCCTTGTGATGTACTCTGAAACAGGTCAGCAGCCTACTTGCCTGACTCATGTTGGGGTGACATCCATGCACATCTTCAATATCTGGGGTTTCACCCACCCCAACTGGCTCATGGTTGAACACCCTGAACCCTTATCTTGCACCACCTCTGGGCATGAACACGTCCCTGAGGCAGCCAGCCAATGGCCCAGTCGTTTCAGATATGCTACGAACTCCTTCTGCCAAAGAGGCTTGAACCACTGACTACTGTTAACCTGTCACCAGCCCTCCCAGAGGACAGGGCGATCCATGGCGCACGCCCAGACCACATCTGTTTGTTGCCCAATCTGTGGCCAATCTTTACCCAATTTGTGTCCATTCTGTGGCCAGTCTGGCCATTCTGTGGCCAGTCTGGCCATTCCGTGGCCATTCTGTGGCCAGTCTGGCTATTCCGCGGCCATTCTGTGGCCAGTGGGTGACACTTTGTTTGTTTCTGCGCTTGCAGTCGCCCCAAAGAGAGCGTTCCGAGCTTCATGCGGCAGACCACGGCGTCGCTCCTCAAGCGGGGCTCCTTCAACGACAGGCCAGACACGGCCTGGAAGCGTGGGGAGCCCCGCAAGCCGCGGAGGTATGCCATCCGTAGGAGGCCCCTGCGTGGCTTCGCGATCACAAGGGACGGCAAACGGCTCATCCGAAGAAGTGTGGAGGAAAAGCGCCGCAGGCAGAGAGCTAGGAGAGCCAGGATGGGGAAAAAGTTGGAGCCAAAGTCGCCCTGGGAAATGGGCGCAGCACGGTTTAGAAAGGAGGGCAAGGAAGTTTTTAGGGTGGCATCTTCGCCATACAGAGTTCGATCCTTGAGAAGTGCAAGGAAACGAAAGGCAGAGGGGGGTGCTGCTGAGGGGGCCCTGGCGAGCAGGACTGAGAGGTCCAGGGCTGAGAGTGTCAGGAGCCAGCGGTCCCGTGGGGCCATTGTTGCGAGCAGTGTGAAGAATGGGAAGCGGGAAGGCGGGGCGGCCAGGCTGGGTCGCTCAGTTTCTGCTGTCAGCCCATCCAAGCACCTGGCACCAGCCATGGGAAAAAATGGCAAAGTGCTGAGGGCATATCAGAGCTCTGTGGGGCCAGTCAGGCAACAGAATGGGATGGATGTGGGCAAGCAGAAACGTGGCCTTGCTGCAACGCAGCCCACTGCCAAGGAAGGTTTGGAGGCAGTCGGGGCTGATGGCCCGGACTGGGTGATTCACTGTGTTCGCCAGAGCCAGCCTGCCGTGGAGTTCGTGAACAGAAGTGTGCCCTTTGCGGCTCCCACACCTTTGGAAGTGCGTGATGCCAGCAGCAACAAAGGAAGTGAGAGGAGTGTGCAGGAGGGTAGCCAGACAGCAGCCCTTGCTGCGAACCTCATTCTGTTGGATGATGTGGAACCCCAGCATCCAGGGTCTGTGTCTGAAGGTGCTGCAACAAAAGGCAGTGATGCTCATCCTGGTAGCGTTGGGTACCTTGAAAGGGGTTTCGCCCAGGCTTCTTTCAGCAGAGCAGGATCACCGAGCCTGGCTGATGAGCATACAGATGGTCCAGTGGAGGCCAACAGTTTTGTGTCTGACATGCAAGTCAGGCGTGAGGAACACGACTTAGAGGCAGATGGGGGAGCTTGCATTATTCTAGGAGAAAAAGAGAACAAGGCAGGAAAGGGGAAATCGAACTTGGGGGGACTATTCCCTGTCAACAATGGGGAAGAAGAAATGAAAATGGCTGACGCCACAGAAGAAACCAGCAGCGAGGAACAGGTGGTGAGTGCGCTTGACAGAAACAGCAGCCCTGTGTCATGGTCTGAGAGTCCAAACTCAGCTGCATCAATGCCCAACAGTCCTTTCGGGGCTGTGGCCCCCGATGTCCCTGACATGGATGACGAGAAGACGACGCCACGTACACGTATGCGGCTGCGGCGCCAGCGCCGCGAGAACAGATTGGCGCGCATTTCTGAGCTGGCCCCCTTGTGCCAAGTCCCTGCAGACCACCAAGTAAATGGAGCTGTGCCGGGAAGGCTGGCGCCTGTTGCTGAGATTTCTGAAGTGACTGAGGAGGTCGCAGAGGCTCAGGCGAAGGAAGTGATACCCGTGATTGCCCCCCGGGAAGGCAGGGCCCTGAACAAGTCTCCGAAGGGTCGCAGCACTGCTAGACACAAGCACTGCTTCGTCACAGCTGGCGCTGCGGCGGTGGTGGGGTTCTTCTTTGGGCAGACTGACAAACTGGAGGGAAGGATGGAGGATGAGGTGCACATTGGAAGGATGTCTGTAGAGGAGGGTGGCCACACACAGTTGCACGACTGGATGTGGCACTCGGCGTCATGAGGCAGGAGCCAGGGTAACGTGGTACTGGTTCTGGGCGCCAATGGTGTTGATTGAATTTGCACTTGTACATTCTGAGCGATCCATGCCAGGCTGTGGCACACACTGCGCTCGTGTGATTGTTGGGGTGTCTGGCAATTGCTGCAAACTGGGATGCGTGAGTATGGGGGGCCAAGGGCAGCACAGGGCAGTGAAGTGGTCCTCCTGAGTGGGACCACATTGTTATGTGCAGCTCGAGCTGCAATGTTTGCAGGCAGGATGAGAAATTTTGCTGTGGGATAGCGCAGTCCCTTGTGAGCTGGCTCCGTGCTTGTCAGCCCACTGCAGAGGAGTCAGGACAGTAGGGTGGAGTTGGTTCGTGACATAGGAGCGGATGGTTGGATTGGAGCGGCAGCCTTCAAGGCCGTTCTTGTGTAACAGGACAGGAGGGCTCGCATTTGGGCATTGTGCCACACAGACCAAGGCGGTTTGGAGGAGGGTTGCACTCATGTGATGTGCTGGAAAGTGGAGGGGGAAGTGAAGCAATTGCACGGTGGCGGAAGGCTGCTGCAGGCGACACACGTTTCCTGCATTGGCGATGGACGGAAGGTTGTGGGACATAGAAATGAAGGTACTGTCCTCCCTCCCCACTATGAACCAGAAGGCGAAAGACGTTCGGCAGTATTCGAAATTGGACCCTGTTGGTGGCTGCCTAGTCCTTAGGGTTGTGGTGAGCGGCGCTGCACTTCTTAGTGCACCTTCTGGAGGCAAGCACAAGAACGGAAAGTAGCAGAGGTGCAAAGGAAGGGGAAAAAGATGTGCAAGGTAACAGAGCAGCAGGGGGAATCCGGCAGTGGGTGCTGGGCGTCTGGCAGGGTCCCGCTGGGTGCGGCTCGGGTCTCAACTTGTGCGTTGTTCACATGATAGACCCAGAGCCCCAAGTTGTGGACCTAGCCACCGCCCTCCAAGTATACGACACTCGCTAATTCGCGCATTGAAACCGTATTTGGACTCACCGACGCACACATCAATAACGGCACTCCATGCTGGTCACCATCCCTTATCATTCACTGCGCCTGTACTGCAAGATTGTAAGATGACTCCTGATTTCGAATAAGGCCATACGGCGTCGTGGTCGGGGTCTGCGACGTGCTGGGAACTGCGACGATAGTCCTAAACGAATGGTGGCACCCTGTATTTCTAATGTGTCAATCTCCAAATGCACAGGTGACAAATGGCCCAGTCAGCCCCTGCGCCGATCACACGATTCTAATGGTGCGATCGAAGAGATGAGCAGGTGTCGAACAGCTGCCTAACAGAATCTGTGCACAAGCTAGCCCAGTGAGGTCTATTTCAGTACATGCATCACCATGCGCAAGGCACCCCAGTGATACACGGTTCTCAGCAGCTTCGTTGCGCATTCCATTTCAAGCGGGTGATCTCAGTCTGTGCTGGAGGTAGGCTGAACAACGGCGCAACAAAGCCAGGAGCCCCTGCCAGTAGGTGTTGCTAACGAAAGCGTGCCAGTGTGCCAGCCGGTGAACTAATTGAGGCGGCGGCGATCGGAAAGCCAGCCCCACCACATTCTCGCCAAATCAGGGATGTCTGCGCCCATACCCAGGGAGGGTTGTCTGGGTACTGGAGCGCTGCAAGCTAGCGCTTAAGTACTACCAACTTCCTGGACTACTTCAGTAGTCTGCTTCAAGCAGACTGGTCCCCTGATGTAGCTTTTATGCGGCTCCGATTGGTGACTTTCCTTGATGTCCAAAAGGGCTTTTCAAGTCGGCCATGTCGAAGGCGGATGCCAGTCTAGAGACAGCGCTGGATTATGAGGATGAGGTTTACCACTTGTCAAAACACAACGGGCCCCGTATGCATAATACTGAAGCGTCATGCAACCAGCACCTTGACTCACTGATTGACTGGCTGCGCTCACACATGATCTGCGTATTGCAGCTGCAGCAGCCACATTGGTGAGGCAAAGCCGCACGCAGCTACGCACAGCCCAGGGTGCTCTCACCGAGAGGCTTTGTGGTGGCCAGAAGGGCGGATGTGGCCAACACTGGGAGATGTCAGCCAACTTCCACGTCGGAAAGAGCAGCTGAGTGACGCAGTAAGGAGCAAAGTACAAATTAAGGACACTGTGCAGAGACGTAACCAGCATATTTATGGAGGCCCCAAGACGCAAAATTCAGCAACCCGTGGTGCCACGCTGCATCACGCGTCCCACATCCATGCTGGGCACTGTCCATGTGACACACAGCACATGCATGCTGCCCATTTTCCCAGTCACCTCTCAGGCCTCGTTGACTGCATGCATCAAGAGTTACAGCAGCAACAGCACATTCAAAGATAAGTCACTGCCTCTCACACACTGCGCACTGTTGGGATCACAGGATTTCCATGATGACGTCGATGCTACCTCGGCAGAGCGGGCACACCCCTTTCTTGTTCTGCACCTCCATAGCGCATCCATAGCACATGCAAATATGCCCGCACGGCACGATGCACGCGCTCCGCCTTGCACAGAGACACACCATGCACTCTATGTCCTTCGCCAGGGTGTCACCCCCATCAGCTGCCTGTGCCCTCCTTGGTGCGCCATTCAAACTCACACTGCCGAGGGGTTCCGAGGAGCCTGGGGGGCTGCCCTGTGGTGATTCATCGCAGTGCCCATTTGCCTGCACATCCGTGTGCAGCTGCACGAGTGACGAGATCACAGCCTCCCTTTCCTGCACGAACTGTGCTCCACCCTCCTGCATCAGGGCTTCTGCCTTTGCCCACAGTTTGGGGTCGATGAGATTCTTAACCTGCTTGGCGTCCTTCAAAGCCATGTCTACTCGGTGGAGGTCCACGGGCGTGGTGCCAATTGCACCACACAGCTCCTCCCGAGCACCTCCTACCCTCTCCAGCCGGCCCATCACCTTCTTGCCCTGCTTCACGCTTATGCCCTCCTCCTCACACCGCTGCATGAGCTTCAAAAGAAGGTCCCTGTACTGTGCCTGCTTCTCCTCCTCCACGCACCTGTTCGCATCCTCCAAAATGACGTTCCAGTACGCCCTCAGCTCTCTTGGGTCCACGCTTTGTGCGTGTGGATTCAGTAAGTCCCAGCTGGACACCACAGATATTGGCTCAGCTTTTGGCTCCTGTCTGCTTGGGCATTCAGAAGCCTTGCGTGCTTTACGGTTCTTCTTTCGAGAGCTCAATTCCTTTGTCTGCTCGCCCCTATCTGGCGAATGGCTCCCCACATCGATTGATCGGCCAGGACATTCAGGTGATTGGCTTACGAGCGAACCACCGACCATGCCATCCACAGACAATTCATCAGTCCCTGAGCTCAACCCTGGGCCACTCCTCCGCCGCCTCCTTGCTTTTCTCGATTCTTTCTTTTTCTTTTGTGACAGTTCTTCTTCTTCCAGTTCACGCAACAGCCTTGCCATGTTTTGGTCCGCTTGTTCTGCGCCCCGCGATGCCAACCCTGTGCCCCCTCCCTGACTAGCCTTCAGCTTGTTCTTGCTGCGCCGCTCCCTCTCTTTGCGCAGCTCCTCCTTCACAAGGCATTTCTTAATGGCTTCAACCACATGCGTGCATCTATTGTGGCACTGCGCGAGCTCCAGCACAGTCTTACCATCCCCATCCTGATGGTATAGGGAGCTCCCATGCTCCGCCAGCAGATTAATCGTGTCCACATTGCCAAACATAGCGGCATGGGATAGGGCAGTCCGGCCCCTGCTATCTGTCACATTCACATCTGCACCCTCTTCAAGCAACACCTGGACAACTGCGTTCCGATTTGAGAATATGGCTATCATGAGTGCCGTCATTGCACCCTCATCTGCACAATCTATGTTGACATCTTCATGCTCAAGCAGGTAGCGCACAACTGGCACATGCCCGTTGCTAGCCGCGTACATAAGCGCGCTCCTCCCCCTCTCCGTCCTACCCCTGTTGCTCTGGTAATTCAGGTCTGCCAGCCAGCTCTCATGCAGGACCTTAAGGGCCTCCAGCTTTCCAAACTGGCTCGCCACAATCACCAGTTCTGAGGATATCTGTGTCATGATGTCATCATCGCAGTCCTGCTTGCTTAAAAGCTCCTCCATCTCCTCAATATTGCCCACCTGCGCCGATTTGCACAGCTTCAGCGCTGTCTTGTTCCACTTCTTCAGCTCCTGTTTGGTTGGCTCCTCTTCGCTGTCAGGCCCCACGCACAGCCATGTGGCTATGTCATTCAGCCGCTTCTCCTGGTCGTCAGAATCAAGGGAGCTCCCAAACCTGCACTTGGGGCACATGCAGCCCTCGTCACCCTCCATGCATGCCACCCTCTTCACGGCTGCCGCCTCAGACCTATGTCGAAACTTCTTGTTGCTCGCCATCTTGGGCAAAGCGTGTGCGCGCAGGGCACCCTGCAGGGTAAACCTGTTCTTGAGGGGGGCACCTGCGCCGTCATGCCAACAAGCGATTCCACACTCACTACGACAGGTGGCTGGTTGAGGGGCGCAACCATGGACACAAAAGATAGTTGTGAATGCAAAGAAGTGTGATGTGGCGAATTGAGCAAGGACAGCAGCAAGACAAGAAATGGATGGCAAGGACAGGGATAAGGACAAAGGGCAATGTCAAGGACAAGGTCTAGACACAGAGCAAGGACAAGCAACGGGCACAGACAGGTTGAATTTCATGAAGCCGCAGGCCCGACCAAGAGTCTCTGCTCCAAGCAAGGGGCCGAATAGGATTGAGGGAGTGTATATGCAGGGCGTGCCATGTTTGAAGGTGAAAAGGACACTGCCAAGGGCTGCTGAGGAACGCCGCGCGGCCATCGCGCTGGTCAACCGCATCTGGAAGGATCTCGAGAGGTTTCGGGCGGCTGGGCGCGGGGGCACTCTTTCCAGCCGAACACGCCCCACCCACGGCCCTTACGGTCCCACTCCTATCCATGGACAGGGCAGCACCTCACACGATCCTGCTTTTCGATTTTCGAGAATTGGGAACTCCCAGTCCCGGTCTGCATCCACATCGCGGTCCAAGGTATCGCCGATCAACGCCAAAAAGGGCGCACAGAGCCCTCGATTCCATCTGGAATGGGCAACACACGTCCGGCGGGAAGAACGCTCCTACAGCCCCCCGCACCCTCCACAGCACCGAGCGCACAGCAACAGATGCAGGGGGCACGCCACCGCAGGGCCACTGGGGTCTGACGGGTCCATCCAAATCGGCGCAAGCTCGGCCAGCGACTCAGTCAGCTTCCAACCCACAGAGCCTGACCTTGGAGCCCAGCATCAGGTGCACGAGCGGAGTCGCGGGCAGCGGCCTCCCTCCCTTCACGGCCCAATCCGAAAGAAAGACAACCCCAGAAGGTGTCGATTGACTTGCGGCTCCCAAGGGAGGCCCACCCCGCTCTGTGGTGTCCGTTGATCCCTCAGCTCTCGCCGATGTTGGTACCCGCTTCACGCAGCGGCAAAGGCGTTTCGCCCTCTCCAACAGGGGCCGCCCATCGTGTGACATGTTCCCATCCTGTTCCCAGGGCAGTTTCGAAAGACCCGGGCCACCAAGGGGCGCCAGCCTCGCCCGTGCTCAGTGCGATTTCTCGCATCACCATTCCAAGCGCTCCCCCCTTCGTCACTCTGGGGTCTGAGGACGATTTTCCCAATCGTGCTTACCTTGAAAACCTCCGGTCCAAGTCTGCTGGACCTGTGCCGCGGGCGGGGTGGTCCAAGAAAGAGGATTGTCAGGAGTCCTGGTGGGGCCACTGGGAGCCCTGTGGCGTGACGGGGGCGGGTGGGGCTGGGCCGCTTGGTGTGGAAACGGGATGGAACGGCAGCCCGAAAAGTGCGGGCGGGGGGTCGCTCTGGGACCTTCGCGGGGGGGCTGACTACTAGCGCCCAGGGCGTCCAGCGAATCGGCACGTCAGCAGTGCCTCACCCATCAAGATTCCGCTGCCAACAGGTTTTGGACCGAAAGTTTTGGAGCCTGCTCGAGCTACCGCAAAATGGACTGTAATTTACAGCCATCTTTGCCTATTTTGGTACTCGTTCAGTCCGCAAC
Organism: Ostreobium quekettii; assembly: GCA_905146915.1. NCBI lineage: Eukaryota > Viridiplantae > Chlorophyta > Ulvophyceae > Bryopsidales > Ostreobiaceae > Ostreobium > Ostreobium quekettii. The sequence continues at coordinate 27,357 of CAJHUC010001358.1, read as the reverse complement.
CACAGCCAATGACCTCACTAAATGGGATGGCCCGAGTATGCCACCATTTCAGTCATAAAAGAATGGCATTTTCAAGTGATGGAGGGGGATTTACCCCTGTGCTTATGCACTATATGCAAGGGAAATTGCCACCCAATCCGCAGAACATTACAATAGTGGGGCCGCTTTGACTGAATCAAGCCAGTACGAGGTAGTATAGCATAGTAAGGATGCCAGAAAAGTAGCGTGGTGTATTTTGTCATGCCGGCAGGGCGCCTACAACACTGCGGTATGCCGACAGGACCGGCACGAACAGTCAAGAGGTCCCATTAGACGCAAGGGACATGGCTACAAAGGACGCGGCAGGATCAGTGCGCGGGGCCATCTTGCTTGCATGCCCGGTTGCGTAAGGATGCCGAACAGCACGACAAGAGTTGCGTGACCCTTGGCAGTGTGGCGTTGCGAGCTTGAGTGGGAGCTTGCACATGCAGGCTACTGGGTGACCGAGTGGCGAGTGGGACGGCCACTGGATGGGCACCCTGACTGGAAGGTCGCATGCTCCGTCCGGCGTTACAAGACCATGGAAGTCCACGAGACGGTCTTCCCCTCATTGTCCAAGTATGTCGAGCCTTTGCAGAGCGATTTAAGAGCAGGACCAGGAAATGCAGAGGGCGCGCAATTGTGGCGTGAACACAGAGGTTTAGGCTGCACAGACATGGGTGGAGCCATTGTCCGAGGAGTTGCATGCAGAAGTGAACAACAGGACTGCACGAGCCGCGGCACGCCGCTAGAGGCAATACGAGGCTAGATGGCTGGCGTGGTTTTCGGCTCGATGCGCGGGCGATGTGCCCGCTGCGGTGCCCAATCCGGCCCGAATGGGCCTCCTCCGCTGAATGACGGCGGGCGGTCCGGGGCGCTCGTTCCTTCGGGGTGCGCAGTGTGGGCCCAGTCCTGCGATTGGCCGGGCGTGGGGCGGCAGTGCGCGCAGTGAGTGCGCGACGCCGGTGCGGCTCGCGGGTGCAGCCGCGCGGAGGCGACTGGTCAGCAAGAGTTACAACCGTCGGGCATCAGGGCCACCCTTTGGCGTGCCCCGCATCACGTGACAATGCAGACAGTGTCACCGTATCGATAGTATCTTATCCCCTAGTACGGTTGCGGAGGCATCCTTAAGTACTGTAATTTTTAGTAGCTATATCTCTACTACCGCTAACCCAAATGGAGTGATTCAAAAGCCTATAGGTTTCTAGTAAGCTCAACTAAAGGATGAGATTGTTTATTAATATTCATTGTACATCCAGATACCCATAACCAAGGAAACACACTACCCCCTATGCTTTACACCACAGTACTCCCCCCTAGGGGTAGTTTCGCCCTCGAAACGTCAGGCTAACCAGTGGCCTTAATTATCCTCTACTAGTCTATCCCTCTTGATCATTTTTTTAAGCTCCTCCTAGTAGGTAAAGTTCTCCAAGTGGTCCAAGTGGCATCATCCAATGAATAGTCCTTCCAGAGGACCAAGTACTCCTTCTGCCATTTGGTACTAGGACTGGTCCACCGCCAACGCAGTAATCTCTCAACGTCATATGGCTCATCATCCTCGGGCTCAATCTCCTCCACCTGACCAGATGTAGTGGGTTGCATCTATGAACTAGTCCTAAAAGGACGCAACAAGCTGACGCGGAACACATTGTGTATTTTCCACGTTTTCGGAAGATCAAGTTCATAGGCCACCTGTCCCACCGAACGGACAATAAAGAATAGGCCAACGAACCTCTTCTTCAGCTTGCGGATCGGTGCATTTTTCAAGTTGAGGTGCTCTGTTGAGAGCAGCACCTGATCCCCACTACTGAACCACTGTTCCCTTCTCTTCTGGTCACCTTGTGCTTTCATGCGATCTTGAGCCCGGTGCAGAAATTTGACTGCTGTTGAGAAATTCCTCTTCATCCGCTCTACAAACTGGTTGACTCCCTCAATGAGAGTAGAGTCACTATCATGGATGAGGTCTACCAGAGTACACGGATGGAAACCATAGTTCAAGTAAAACGGTATGTACCCGGTCGCCTGCGTTGGACTGTTGTTGATCACAAACTCGACGGTGGACAACAGCCGCTCTCGGCTTGATCCATCCTGCCCGGCGTGTAGAGTGCAGCATAAAACCATCTCCACCACCCTGTTCATTGCCTCTATTTGACCATCTGTCTGTGGGTGGTAGGCGCTGGACATCCTCAATGAACTTCTCAGAATGTTCCATAGCTCGTGCCAGAACGTGGACACAAAGCATGGGTCTCTATCACTCACAATGGAACGAGGGATTCCGTGCAACTTTCCCACAGTGCTCCAGTAAAGTCGGGCTGTGACAGCAGTTGTGATCGTCTGCTTGACAGGCACCAGATGCACCATCTTTGTAGCCCGATCCACCATTGTGAGTATCCCGTCGGTCCCAGCTTCTGACTTTGGTAGACCCATGATGAAATCCAAGCTGACGTTGGCCCATTTCTATCCTGGGAGTTTTAATAGCTACAAAAGTCCAGCGGGGACACGGTGGACAGCCTTCTCCTGCTGGCAAACTGGGCACCCCATCACAAAGTCCCGAATATCCAGGGTATGCTCAGGCCAGTAGAAAGTCTTCTGAATATTCTTTAACGTTTTGTGGTAGCCCAGATGTCCTGAATAAGGGACCTCATGTAGTTCCCTCATTATCTGCTTTTTGATATTTGAGACATCTGGCACCACCAGCTGCCACTATGTCTTCTGGGTTTTATCGCTAATTCTCACTTCCAGCAATCCCCCTGTAATCTGGAAGGATCGATCTCCAATTATCAACGCATTGTTCTTGGCAGATTCCAGTTGGGAAATAATATCCCCTCTCTCATGCTTCTCACCAATGAAATGTGGGACTTGGCAACAAAAAGTGAAGGTCCAAACTCATCCTCTTGACCCGCGACTTGGGTCACCTCCAGTCTGTTCTTTGCAAAAACTTGATACAATTTTCTTTGGATCCCATCGTTAGACTTGTCCTCTTCAAGTAGCAACCTTTTTACCAATGACTCTTCTTCCTCTTGGATGTGGACCATCTCCTTCACGTCCCTTAGACTTGTGCGTGAGAGGAAGTCTGCGGGGTTTTTTTTCATTGGTATATGAACCAGGTCACAATCGTACCCCTAAAAAACCTGAACCCACTTCCAAATCCACTTGTTCACTGAAGGTTGATTGGCCAGGTTCTTTAAAGAGTCATGGTCAGTCTAGACGGTGAAGTGACGACTGGTAAGGTAATGCCACCACTTCCCCATGGACTATATGATCCCCAACAACTCTCACTCATATGCACTGTATCTTGTTTCAATAGGGTTTAGCTTCCTGCTCTCATAGCAGATTGGCTGTAATCCAGAGCCAAAATCCTACTGCAAGATTGCACCAACCGACACCTCTGATGTATCTGTGGTGAAGGTGAACTCCTTCTCAAAGTCGGGTAGTTGGAGAACTGGGGTGGTGACCATGGCCTTCTTAAGCCCATTGAATGCTTTGTCCTCTTGGTCACCCCAGATGCAAGGTACGTTCTTCTTTGTGAGATCCGTCATTGGGGCTGCGATCTCACTAAGCCATCGGATAAATTTTCTGTAAAAAATGCGGAGCCCCAGGAAAGACCTCACATCTGTGACGGTCTCTGGCACCGGCCAATCCAGAATAGCCTTGACCTTTAATAGCGACGGCTTGATACCGTCCTTCCCAATGTCAAAGCCAAGGTACTCTACTTCGGTTCTGAAGAAGTCGCGCTTTGGGAGTCGCCCAAAAAACTTCTCCAACCGAAGTCTTTCCAATACCACTTTTATGTGTTGCAAATGCTCTTCCTTGGTATGACTATATATCAAAATGTTATCCAGGAATACAAGCACAAAATTGCCAAGGCCACCTCTGAGAAGATGGTTCATAATCCGCTAAAACGTGGTCGGCCCATTGCATAGCCCAAAGGGCATGACCATATACTCAAATGAACCGTATCTCAACACGAAGGCAGTCTTGTGGATATCAGCCTCCTTCACTAGTATCTGGTGATATCCTAAGGCCAAGTCGATTTTGGTAAAGTATTGCGCTCTGTGGAGACGATCCATGAGCTCATCCACTTTCGGGTGAGGATACCGGTTCTTGGTAGTGATTTTATTCAAGGCATGATAATTCAAGTCCATCACTATGTCTAAGTACCAAGGAATTCGTTCTCCAATCGATCAACAGGCTGACTGCGTCCAACCATCTTGACCAAGAATGACCTGGATGCCCTCCATCATAGGCACCGCAGTGAAAGACACCCTGCTAACCGTGCGTCCGTTACATACTAGCACATCAGGTGCAATGCCAGTCGACACTATGGTATCGCCGTTGGCTAACTCCAACGAGGAGTATGCACCTATGAAATGCAATGGTGGGCGAGTTTTCAACTGCTCACTCACAAACGAGCAAGTGGCACCCGAATCCACCAGTGCAGACACACGTGTGTTGTGTACCACTGCTCGCACAATCAAGAGCAAGTGATCTTGAGCTATAGACCCCGAGCCTGAACCGCTCATAGCATTGGGTTCTACAGTGGCTCCACTCCTCTGAATCCAGCACTTGGGGGCTCCCGCCATGTCTGACAGAAACTCATCTGCCTTTTCAGGCACCCCAATAGTTTGTGCTTTTCCTGAAGCCAATCTCCCCTCAACTTGGTATTTGTGATGTCGATGCCATCGTTCCACCCTGCGCCTCCACTTCCTCGACTTCTGTTGGCACTTTGCTGCCACTTGCGGGGGTACACCGTACAAATGGTCCAGCCCCTCTGGCTAGACTGAACCCAACGCCCCGGACGCTCTCCTGACTGGCCAGAGCTGGGGCCAATCAGTTTCTCTGCCTCTGCTGTTGGGAAGCGTTCTCACACTTGGCGGAATGCTGATCCGCCTCCCGATCCATCTGATTGGCCATCCTCCTCAACTGCTCACTGGTGGCCAAGACAGCCACCCAGGGCTTACCCCGGCCCCGTCCTCGTCCTCTCTGTCCAGACCCATCATACTGGTGTCCCGGGTGGTGAGTGGACCCAGACTGCTGTGGGGGACGAGACGGATCGGCCTGCCCATGCCCGCTATGAGATCCCCATTGATATCCCTAGGGATTCTGCTGATACTGCGGGTGATTTGTCCCGGATTGATGGGGTGCTGGTTTTGTCAATGCGCGTTGCGCCGCCGCCTTGTCGCCCGAATGGCCGAAATGGCCCGCGCGGCCGCGATTGGCCGCGGCTTGACCGGGGCGCGTGCTCGTTGCACTCCGAGGTGATGGGCCCAGATCCCTGGAAGGTCGCTGAGTGCGCGGCGTTGGAGGCCGGGATGCTGCGAGCTCGGTCGCATGGATTGTGGTCCGATCCGCGCGATCCGGAGGTGGTTGCCAGAATCGGCAAGCAATAAGATTACTGATGACTCAAACCACATCCATTTTGTGCGGCAGGGCGTACCGCGTCCCGGGTCGCCCGCCGTGGGCCCAAAAACAACCAAAGTCACCCGTGCAAAGTACAGGCGTCCGCCAAGCTGCCATAAAGTACCGCAGCCGGCCAGAAATCACCCAAATAAGAGAATGCCTCCTCAAGGCCCTAATCCCATCTACTAGGGTCTTTAATTGGGTCGTCAATTAACATAATTTAAGACTATAATGTTCCCCACAAGAGGTCTCAGGGAACAGGGGGAAAAGTCAAGGGAGTAAATGGTCTCCCCAAGTAATTCCGTCACACTACTCCCCCCCTTGGGAAAGTTTTCGCCCCCGAAAACACTGACTCCCATAAATCAGTACTCTCTACTATTACCCGATTGTAGACCTAACTAGGGTCCTCAATGGGTTTGTCCCGGGCGATCATTTTCCTCAATTCCCTTGGGTGATCAAAATTTTCTTCCGGCACCCAGGAAGCATCGTCGATTGACCAGTCCTTCCAAAGGACTAAGTACTCTCTGACCCTCCTCTGACTGGGTCCTCTCCAACGCCACCGCAGAAGTTTCTCTACGTTGTAGGGCTCGTCGTCCTCAGGCTCGACTTCGTCCTCTGTCTCAGCAACTATAGCGGGTGTCCACTTCGATACCCGAAATGGTCGTAGCAAGCTTGTGTGAAAAATCCGGTGGATCTTCCACGACGTAGATCTAATTCGTAGGCTACGGGTCCGACTCTCCGGGTCACAAAGAACGGGCCCACGAATCTCCTCCTCAGCTTGCTAACAGGTGCGTTCTTCAACGTCAAATGCTGTGTACTGAGAAGCACCTGATCTCCACTATGGAACACCTGCTCTCTTCGCCGCTGATCGGCAAGAGACTTCTGTCGTTGTTGGGCCTGATAGACATACTGCATAGCCCTCTTGAAAGTCTTCTGCATTCGAGATACGAAAACATTGACACCCTCTATGCGCGTGGTGTCCGCATCCCGAATCAAGTCGATGGGTGTACACGGCTCATAACCATAGTTCAAGTAAAATGGCGTGTACCCCGTAGACTGGGAGACGCTGTTGTTCATGACAAACTCCACCATTGAGAGGTATTTTTCCCAGTCGGCTATCTCTAACGAAGACTCATGGATAGTGCATCGGAGAACCATCTCCACCACCCTATTCATCACCTCCGTTTGTCTATCTGTCTGTGGGTGGTGTGCACTAGACATCCTCAGCCGACTCCCAAACATCCTCCAAAGTTCGCGCCAGAACTTGGACACAAATCTGGGATCTCTGTCTGATACAATGGAACGTGGAATTCCATGATGTTTTCCAACGTTGTCCCAGTAGAGCCGAGCGGTCTCTGCTGCCGTAATGGTCTGTCTCACTGGTATCAGATGTACCATCTTCGTAGCTCGGTCCACTACTGTCAGAATTCCATCGTGTCCATGCTCACTGATGGGTAATCCCATGATATAGTCCATGCTGACGTCGACCCATTTTTCCTCAGGGCGTTTCAACGGTTGTAGGAGTCCTGCCGGTATCCTATGGACGCTCTTCTCTATCTGGCAGACCTGACATCCGAGAACGAAGTCTCTAACGTCCACTGTATGGTCTGGCCAATAGAAGTTCTGCTGGACTTTCTTGAGCGTCTTGTGGTACCCTAGATGTCCGGAGTAGGGAGCTGTATGTAGCTCCCCCATGATCCTCCTCTTGACCTCCGGTACATCAGGTATGACCACCCTCCATCGGTGTACCTCTGTGTCCTCCTCTCTACTGTGCACCTCCAACAATCCATGAGCCCTCCGATAGACATGGGTGCCTATGCGAACGGTCTGTACCTGGGATGAATCCAACTGCCTCATGATATCGTCCCATCGCACGTCCTCTTCATATCCTCTCGCTATCTGCTCCTTCAGAGACGTATCCAAAGTTATCCGCATGGATGTCACGAATAAAGAATGGATTCCCTCCTCGGTTCCCTCTGTCGTAGGAATCTCCAATTTGGACTTTTTAAACACGTCGTCCAATTTCCTCTGTATAGCGTCGTCAGACTGATCATCCTCTCCTAACCTCAACCTCTGGACCAACGACTCTTCCTGCGCCCGCACATCCACCATACTGCGAATGTCCCTGATGCTCCGACGGGACAGGAAGTCTGCAGGGTTGTCCTTTCCCGGAATGTGGACAATATCGCAATCGTATCCCTGCAAGATCTGAACCCATTTCCAAACCCTCCTACTAACCGACGGTTGGTTTGGCAAATTCTTCAGACTGTCGTGGTCCGTCTTGATGGTGAAGTGGTTGCAGGCTAGATAATGCCTCCATTTTCCAACCGACCACACGATGCCCAATAGCTCCCGCTCGTAAGCACTGTACCGAGTCTCAGCAGGGTTCATCTTTCGGCTCTCATAACAGATAGGTTGAAGTCCACTACCGAAGTCCTGCTGGAGGATGGCTCCAACTGATACTTCTGAGGCATCCGTTGTCACCACAAACTCTCGGTCAAAGTCTGGTAGCTGAAGAACGGGTGCTGTCACCATAGCTGTCTTCAGTCGGTTGAACGCCTGCTCCTCTATTTCACTCCACTTCCACTGTCTGTTCTTCTTTGTGAGGTCTGTCAGTGGGGCTGCAATCTCGCTAAACCATCTGATGAACTTCCTGTAGAAGTTTGTCAGCCCCAAAAAGGATCGGACGTCTGTGACGCTCTCAGGGGTAGGCCAATTCAGAATTGCCTCGACCTTGGATAGTGAGGGCTTCACACCACTGGCCCCCACGTCAAACCCGAGGTACTCGACTTCAGTCCTGAAGAACTCGCACTTCTTCAGATGTCCATACAACTTCTCCGACCGAAGTCGATCCAACACTGCCCGGATGTGTCTGATGTGTTCCTCTAATGTCCGGCTGTATATCAAGATGTTATCGAGGAACACCAATACGAATTGGTCAAGGCCGTCTCGAAGGATTGTGTTCATGATCCTCTGAAACGTCGCTGGGGCATTGCACAATCCGAAGGGCATAACCAAATACTCGTAGGAGCCGTATCGACTTACGAAGGCCGTCTTGTGAATGTCCGACGCTCTCACTCTGATCTGGTGATAACCGGAGGAGAGGTCGATCTTCGTAAAGTATCGGGCTCCGTGAAGCCGATCTAACAACTCCTCGACCTTCGGTAGGGGGTACCTGTTCTTCACTGTGATCTTGTTCAGAGCCCGATAGTCAATACACATCCTCCATTTTCCGTCTTTCTTCGGGATGAACAAGATTGGAGCTCCATACGGACTAAAGCTCGGTCGGATCCAGCCCTGCTCCAAGAGTGCATCGATCTGTCTCCTCATCTCATCAAGTTCAGCACTGCTCAGTCTGTAAGGACTTCTGTGAGGCGGTGCTTCCCCTGGTATCGTCTCAATCTCATGATCGATCACTCGCTTGGGCGGAGGCTCATGTGGAAGTTTATCAGGGAAGACATCTCTGTATTCCTCCAGTGTCTCTGCCAATCTATCCCTGATAGCTGGATCAGCCTCCTCCACCTTCGTCCGTATCACCTGCTCTACAGGTACCTCCTGAGTCACTGGTTTGGACTGCCGAAATGTTCGGCGTCTCTCGCCCTCTGTACTGCCCTTAGCTGCCCCTGCCTTGGCCTTTCTCCTCTTACTCCCATCATCCGGCTGCGAATTGGCTCGAAGAACACACAAGAACATAGGCTCGTTTGTCTTCTTGGCCCATTTCACCGCCTGTTTTATTGACATGAAATCGATTTTTGTTCTTGCGGTCTTCACCCCTGACGATTTTGGAGATAGGGAATCCACTTTCTCTGGATTTTGCACATCAACTACTCCCCCCTGGGGAGCATCTGCCGTCCTCGGCGATGTCCGCCCCGCATCCACATGCGTCCACTCTGCAGATGGCTCATATTCCCAGAATGTGGGTGAGCTCAATCGGGCAAACTGCTCTCTCCAGTTCTGCGTAGTTGGCGTGTCTCTGAGGAACGTAAAACTGCGCTGAAGACCGGGTAGACCTCTGTCGGTAATATGGCACTGAGTCGCACTCTCCACTTTAACTCCTTTGATCACCTCCAAATCACCACCACTCCTGATCACCAAGGAGTTTGCTCTCCATGTTGTGTGAACAATGCCTTTGGTTCTTTATTCGAGCGGAGTGAGATGCGACGCAAAGGCGCGCGGACCAATTATCCGCGCCTTCGCGGAGCATCGAGCGCAGCGAGGCGATTTGGAGATTTTGGCCATTTTCGGGCCATATCGCTGCATTGGAAAAAGGGCTTTGGGGACGGTCTGGGTGCTTGTGGGGACGGTGCTTAAAGTACAGGGTGACTTGAGGGTTATGTAACCGTGCTGTGTGCCGCGGGGACAAGACGCTGGGAACCCTGTAACGAACATCCGTTTTGCTGTCACTGCCTGCCTGCGACCCGCGCGCAAGGCAACGCCGGACCCAATCCACCCTTCCGACTGACGCACCGCAGCGGCCGATCCGCCAAGGGGCCCACCACGTCCGCGCCGCGTCGAGATCAATCGAGCGACCGTGCCGATTACGCCTGGCCGACCGCCGGAGGGATCGACGATCCATCGCACGGGGCGCGCGCGGAAAAACCACGTGCCACTCCAATCCACCAGGGGATTCACAATGTCAAGCCAATCCCGTCCAAGGATGACCTGAATCCCCTCCATCATGGGCACAGCTGTAAGTGAAACACGACTCTGTGCCGACCCGATACATAACAACACATCTGGGGCTATCCCGGTGGAGACTACTGTCTCTCCGTTGGCAAGTTCCAACGAAGAATAAGCCCCAATAAAATCCAACGGTGGACGAGTCCTCAGCTGGTCGCTGACGAAGGAGCGACTAGCGCCACTATCCACCAATGCCGACACACGTGTGCCGTTCACCACCGCCTTCACCACCAGAAGCAGGTGGTCCTGTACACTCGGTTTAGGGTCTGGGGTGCCCTCAGCAGAAACCGGTGTCGTCCCAATCCTCTGAATCAACGACGTAGGGGTCCTCTCCATGAATGAAATGGACTTTGAAGGTACCACCTCCCCTTGTCGTGCTGAGACTAGTGCTACAGCTCGGCGTCTCCGACGGTACCGTCGTCTCTCCCTCCTGCGCCTCCACTTCCCCCGTCTCCTATGGCGCTTCTTCTGTCCGTAGCTGAGCGTGTGATACTGGGTACAGCCCCTCTGACTAGGCTGTCCCAAAAGCTCCCGATGCAGTCCTGACTGGCCAGAGCGGGAGCCAGTCAGTTTCCCGACCTCGGACGTGGGGAAACATCGGAATCCGACCCGGCTGCCTGCTGTGCAGCCTCCCGATCCAACTGATCGGCCAATCCTCTCAACTCCTCACTGGTGGCTAGCACTGCCACCTTGGGCTTCTTCTGGCCGCTTTTGCCCTTTCCACGATAGTCAGGCCCATCGTTCCTCCTGGTGTTGGGAGGGAATGTAACAACACCCGAGGGACGTGGGGGATAGGGCTGGTGACTAGTCTGCCCCTGACCACTAGTCGAAGGATACTGACTGGTAAACTGTCGTGGCGGAATTAACTGTTTCCTCTGTACTGGCGGCTGCTGCTGCTGGGTACTCTTCCCACTATCCCTTGGTCCACCCGTCTACCTGTACCGCTGGCTCTTTTTCTTCTGTTGGTCCTGGTTGCCTGATCCTGATGCCTTTTGCTTGGACGAATCCTCACGTCCGCCCTTGCAAAACTCCATGGCGTCCTCTAATCTGCACACCAGGGCCTCTGCCTCTGCAAGAGTCTTGGGGTAAGCCTTTGCCGCCTCTAGTCTGAAAGGCTGTCTCAACCCCAATATCCACTGCTGTAATGCCGTCTTGTAGTCATAGCCTGGGACCTTTGTCAACAATGTCTTAATGCGAGCCATGTACGTGCTCGTTGTCTCCGTCGACCTCTGCTGCAACCTCAATAGCTCAGCTCGAGCCCTGTTTTCACGGACAGGTGACTCGAACTGGGCCCGCAATAGCATCATCAGTTCCTCCAACGTGTCTGGTCTGTGTCCACCCCGTGAAGCCAACTCCGCCTCCCACCAACATCTGGCGTTCTTCTGCAAACGAAGGATGACGTAGGACACTGCCTGCATCTCACTTGGTTGAACGAGAGCCAAATAATCCTTCACCATGTTCAACCAACAGACGATGTCCTGTTCTCTATCTCCCGTAAACGCCGGTGGCTCTGGTGGTTTAATTGACACGTTGAATAGGGACTCCTGAGCCTTCTCCAAAGGCTGAGAGAGCACCCAGGGCTGTGCAAACGGAGCTGAAGGCTCAATCTGCATGGGCTCAGGCGGGGTCATGCTGGATGTGGGAACAGGTCGTGAAGTGCTAGCCTGTCCCCCAGATGCCTGATGCTGCAACTGATCGAAACGCGCCGCTATCTCCTCTGCCTGCTGCATGATGGTCGTCTCCCTAGCAGATGCCTCTGCTGACCGCTGATCCTGCACCTGCTGGGCTCGCGTCTGCTGCTCAGAAAGATTAGACAACTTCCAACTCGATTCTTGAAGTTGCTGCCTCAGCGATCTCGATTCACTCTGAGCGGTGTTCAACTCCTGCTGGACTGAATCAAGCCTCTTCACCGCTCCGTCCGAGATGCTCATCTGCCTCCTCAATGCAGTCTCCAACTGCTCTAATCGAGACTGGAAGTCCTTCTGATCCTCCAAACGGGCTCTCTGGAGCTCCTCCATCATACGAACGGCCTCTGAACTGCGTGCCGCGGAACTATGAGCGATACTGCGCGTCTCCACCTGATCCTGATGCAACGTCTGCATCCCTGTCTGAACCTCTGTTAACGTCCTGTTTGCTCCCTCTTCTAGCTCATGAGTCCTCTGCAGTGCTGTAGCGCTCACAAAGGTCGCCTGTTGGGCCTGCTCGCCCGCCGCAGCGCTCTGCTGGACAGCAGCTATGCTGGCTCGAGTAGCCTCATGAGCCTGCTGTCCTGCCACAACACTCTGCTGAGCTGCCTGGATGGCAGTCTGCTCCGCTACTGCTGAAGCTGCTGTCGATACTGGTCCCTGCTGACTGAAAGAAGGTGATGGCCCAACAGTACTCGATGAAGCTACAGGTGGATGAACGGATCCTGTAGAACACACGTCGACATTCATGTCGTTCCGTCCATTCCGTGCCTCACGAGAGTCCGCCATCTCTCCTCTGGCTACAACAGTGATGAAAACTCTCGCTCTCGGCTCAGAAATGCCTCAAGCGGTCTAACAATGGGTAGATTGGATACTGACGGTACTGGGTCTTCCTGTAGTTGTAGACTGGGAGCTATCGGAACTCCCCAATCTCAGGATCCCCTGAGACGTAGTCCTTAATAGACACGGTTCCCCCCTCACCGGCTACAGTACTAGGAGTCCAAGGAGAATCCTAATGCTGTGGCAATCGCCCCTTGCCTGGGGCAGGGAAGAACTGTGGGTGGCCTAGTGCCTTACCAGCCGGGGATCGCGACGGCCCCTGGGTCACACCCTATTGGTGAAGGCTGGCCCACTTCTAGGACTTTCCTAAGGTCTACCAACCCTCAAAACAGGTTGGGTCCAAGGCTGGGGGGACACAGTCCCTTTGTAGGGGCCCGCCTGTGCACACTCCTTCCCCCAACTACTTGGACCTGTGCAGGAATGAGCAGCCAACCCACCTCAAGGGGTCACAACTCCTTGGAGTTCACTTGGGATTCCTTGAGGCCACAGCTTGAGTAGTCTCACTCCCCCTCCAAGTCCTTAAGTACAGGCCGCTGGTGCAGTACTTCAAGTAGTACTGGCCTCAATGTAGTACTTTGGTGCAGTACTGGCCTTGGGCCGCGTACTGGCGTGAGTGAAAAGTACTTTAGCCTGATAGTAGAAGGCCTCCCGGTACTTATAGCGGCGCTCGATCGTCTTTGCTCTCGGCAGTGGTGGCCGCCTGGCTTGGCCGTGTGCCGCTCCGGGTGCTGTGTCACCTTGCGCAGCGCTACGTCAGCCTGCGCCCCTCGCGCGCCACTCCGGGGTGCTGTGTCACCTTGCACAGCGTTGCGTCAGCACGTGCCGTGCCCGCTGCGTGCTGTACCGGTGCCGTTGTCACTGCACGGTGTACTGCCGCTGGGGGGGGTGCCGCGATGTCCCTCTGACGTCAGACCGGTGCCGTGATGCGGCTGACTACCCCCTCCGAGGTGCCTGGGTGCTCCTCCGCCGCCGACCCGCCGCCTCAGCGCGTGGCGAGGGTCGCGCTCGCTTCGCGCTCGTCCAAGCTCCGCCGCGGAGGCCTGGGAAGGCCTCCCGCCGTCGGGCGCCGGCTTTACTGCGGCGATTCGCCGATCGATGCTTCGATTCGGCGGTCGCCGGCCGGTACCCGCGTCCGCCTCCTCCGACCCGTCGAATGGCGACCCAATGCTTGGGCCGCCCCGCTCTTTCTCTCGCTCGCAGCCCTCCGCCGCGGTTCGCCTCAGCTTCCGCGCTCCGAAACCAGCTGATGGGGCGCTGGTTTTGTCGATGCGCGTTGCGCCGCCGCCTTGTCGCCCGAATGGCCGAAATGGCCCGCGCGGCCGCGATTGGCCGCGGCTTGACCGGGGCGCGCGCTCGTTGCACTCCGAGGTGGTGGGCCCAGATCCCTGGAAGGTCGCTGAGTGTGCGGCGATGGAGGACGGGATGCTGCGAGCTCGGTCGCGCGGTTTGTGGTCCGATCCGCGCGATCTGGAGGCGAGATGCCAGAAACAATCCGCAACAATGGATTACTGATGATCCAACCGCATGGCATTTGTGCGGCAGGGCGTACCGCGTCCCGGGTCGCCCGCCGTGGGCCCAAAAATGTCCCAAAACAACCGTGCTCAGTACAGCCGTCCCCCTAACTGCCACAAAGTACTGCAACTGGCCAGAAATCACCCAAATAAAGGAGTACCTCCTCAAGGCCCTAATCCCATCTACTAGGGCCTTTAATCAGGCTGTCAATCAACATAATTTAAGACAATAATGTTCCCAATAAGAGGCCTCAGGGAACAGGGGGAAAAGTCAAGGGAGTAAATGGTCTCCCCAAGTAATTCCGTCACAACCGCGGACCTTTCAACCAAAGACGTCTAGAGGACCTGAGCCAATGGAAACTCGGACAAGCTACGTCCAAAGGAAGCCTTTGACTCCAGAAGAGAAGAAGTACCTTCGAGACAACAAAGGGTGCTACTTCTGCCACAAGGTCAATACAGGACACTGAAGCAAAGACTGTCCCATGAAGAAGAACAAGTCTGGAGGAAGGCAGGGAAACTTCAGCGGTCGTTGAATATTGGGGACAACGACCGGACAACACCCGACTCAATGGAAGGGCCAGATGACAAAGATGGCCAAGTGATGGTGACGGAAGGGACCGAGATTTCGTCACCGGCTACTCTTGAAGACGCTGGACCCGCAGAAGTGTCAGAGCCAGTGATTGAGTATGGGTCTGTCGCTTGGATTGTTGAGAAAATTGGATCTGACCAAGCAAGAAGCATGCTACATTTTGAAGCCCTGCGGGCGGACGCCGTTCCTAGAAGGGAGATGGTACATGAGGTTGCTGCTGCAACTCATGAATGGGTTGGTGTCTCTGATCAAGATACCAACAAACCGGGATGTGTTGAGTTTGGATATGCAAGTCTTCCGGTAGACACACATCAACTTGGAAGTGTTGAGTCCGGAGAAGCAAGTCTTTCGGTAGACACACTTCAACCAGTCTGTCCTCAAGAATCCACCACTGCAAAGGATGTACCTAGCGATGGCGATACCTGTGAGATGGAATGCTACGTTGGGAAGTCCGTGGATGAGGCAGAATCAAGTGTGTCAGTGTTAATGACACAACTATTGTTTATTGCGGGAGAAGTTAATGGCATCCCTGTCAAATTTCTGGTGGACAGTGGAGCCAATGGAACTTCATTAGTGAGCATCTTGTGAGTGAGCATAACTTGAGAACAATGAGAAGTCATGAAAAGATGCAAGTGCATTTGGCGGATGGATCAATGAGAGCATCCAATCGCATTGTGAAAGATGCACAAGTGAGCTATGAGGAGCATGCCGAGTTCTTGGATTTCCATGTGATGAAACTTCCCAAGTATGATGCGATCTTGGGGAAGTCATGGTTGGATAGATGGAATCCAGGCATAGATTGGAGAGCCGGCACCATTAGCATTCGAGTGGGGAAGAAGACGGTCGTTTTGAAAAGCGGCTACCCTACAAAGGAGTGTGCCAAGCTTTCAAGTATCTTTGGGAAACAAGCAATGAGTATACAAGTCTCAGCCCAGAAGATGAAGCGGCTTGCTCGACATAAAGATGTGTATGTGGCCATTGTGAGGCCAATTGATGAATACAAGACGGAAGACCGAGAGTGCAAGGAAGTGAATGCAATCGTGGAGTTGGATGATGCCAAGATTGATACACTATTTCCAAGAGAAGTCAAGGAGATACTGGTGGAATATTTGGATGTCTTTCCAGCGGAGCTACCTCCAGGTCTACCACTGAAGCGTGCCGTGGACCATCACATTAAATTACTCCCCGGGACAGAGCCACCTCATCAAGCACCATACCGGATATCTACTCAAGCATTGGGCGAGTTGAAGACTCAGTTGAAGGAGCTGACAGAGCATGGGTATATTCAGCCCTCAGTTTCACCTTTTGGAGCGCCCGTCCTCTTTGTTTTCATTCCATTTATCAATATTCCGAACAAGATATGGGCACTTCGAATTTCTTGTGCTACCTTTTGGCTTGACAAATGCTCCAGCTACGTTCATGCATTTGGTGTATAGCATCTTTAGGGAGCATCTTGACACCTTTGTCATCATCTTCTTGGATGACATCTTGGTGTATAGCCGATCATTGGAGGAGCACAAGGTGCACGTCAGGAAGGCATTGGAAATTTTGAGAGAGCACAAGCTCTATGCAAAGATGACCAAGTATTCGTTCTTGTAGCAAGAAGTCGAATATTTGGGTCATATTGCTGGCATGGATGGAGTGAAGCTTGATCCTATAAAGATCAAGGCCATCAAGGAGTGGAAGCAGCCGGAGAACTTGAAGGAGCTGCGAAGTTTCCTTGGGCTGGCGGGATACTACAAAAGATTCATCCAAGACTTCGCAAAGATTGCAACGCCTTTGACAAACTTGACAAGGAAGAAGACTCCCTACAAATGGACTTCAAGCGAGGATGCAGCCTTCAAGGAATTGAAGACCAAGCTGACTGAGGCACCTGTGTTGAAGACTGCCGATCCTGACTGAGATTACATCGTGACCTGCGATGGGAGTGATACGGCTGTAGGAGCTATGTTGAGGCAAGTTTATGACTCCGGTGATCATCCTGTGGCATTCGAGAGCCGGAAGATGAACTCAGCAGAGGCGAACTACCCAACTCATGAGCGGGAACTCTTGGCGGTGATTCATGCATTGAGGACTTGGAGACACTACCTAGAAGGCAAGAAGTTCAAGGTCATCACGGACCACTACTCCTTGAAGTACCTCATGACGTGACCAAACCTATCGAAGCGATAAGCAAGATGGCTGGACTTTTTGGCCGAGTTCAACTATGAGGTGATTCATAAGCCAATAAAGTCGAACGTGGTTGCTGGCGCCTTGTCCAGGCTATACATGATTGAATGCTTGTCAATTTCTAAAGTAGAATTGGATTCGAAATTGCTGCGGAAGTTGGAGGAAGAGTATGCTCGCGATGAAGAGAGCAAAGCAATTTTCGAACATCCAGATCGCCACCCAAATTTCAAGGTGCTGAATCAGCGCATCTACTGGGTTGATGATGGGCGATTGCGATTGTATGTGCCAAGTGGGACCTTGAGAAGTGCAGTGATGACTGAATTGCATGATGCACATTGTTCGGGTCACTTGGGCATCAAGAGAACATCTGACCTGGTGAAGCAGGATTTCTTTTGGCCTTCTTTGGAGAGTGATGTGACAGAGTTTGTGAGGAGCTGTGATGCATGTCAATGCAACAAACCCTCAAATCAGAGAAGCGTTGGGTTGTTGCAACCTTTGGAAATACCTCACAATCGTTGGGAGAAAGTGAGCATGGATTTGATCACTCATTTGCCAAAGGCCCGATCAAGTTATGATGCTTTGTTGGTTATGGTGGATTATGGCACCAAGATGGCGGTGCTGAGACCAACAAAAGGGATAGCCACTACTGTGGATGTGGCTAAGACTTTTGTGGATTCCATTGTGCGAGTCCATGGTTTGCCGAGGACCATTGTGTCGGATCGTGACAGCAAGTTCACGAGCCATTTTTGGAAGGAAGTGTTCAAGAATATGGGAACAACTTTGGTGATGTCGTTGGGATTTCATCCTAAAACTGATGGCCAAACGGAGAGGGCCAACCGTACAATTGAGGAGATCATGAGAGCGTTCGTGGGAAGACGACACAACGACTGGGATCAACGGTTGAGCATGGTGGAGTTTGTCTACAACAATGCCGTGCATTCTTCAACTGGATTTACGCCTTTCTACCTTTGCTACGGGCGACATCCAGTAAACCTTGCAAACTTGTTGGCTGGAGCGGAGACGAAGAATGTCACAACTGAGGATTGGATGGAGACTTTGTCCAAGGATCTACTGCACACACATGACAACTTGACGAATGCTCAAGAGTGACAGAAGCGCTATGCGGACAAGAAGCGAAGACCTTTGGAGTTGCGTGCCGGTGATGAAGTTCTTCTCTCTACCAAGTACCTCAACATTGCTGGAGCTGGACCAAGCCACAAGTTTGGACCGTTGTACATCGGACCGTTCAAGGTGGCAGAGTGCTACACAACAGCCTACAAGCTGGAGTTACTGGCGCATATCCGAGTGCATCCTGTCTTCCATGTTTCTCAACTAAAGTTTTACCGAGCGCCAAAGGATGCCAGAAGACGTTCCCAACCTCCTGAAGCAATCATCTCTACGGACGGCCACGAGGAGTACTTTGTCGAGGAAATCATCAACCATCGACTGCGGAAGCGCGGACGTCGAACCGTCAAGGAGTACCTCATCTTTTAGGAAGGCTACCCTGCCCATGAAGCGACTTGGGAGCCTGAAGACAACCTCCAAAATGCGCAAGAAAAGATCCAGGAGTACTACGGCCGCATTGAGGACAATGCTTAGTTTAAGGGGGGGAGATTGTAGTGACTGGACACCCTACTGTACATTGACGGGTAATTAGATGACTTAGATGAGTTAGATGTGTTCATCTGAGTCTAAAAATGTGTTAATCATGATCGCCACATTCATCTTGTTAAATGGGCCAATTTTCGGTATAATGAGGCTATTAAGGCAATTTAGGCCATTTAGCCTATTTCTGGCCATTTGGGGCATTATTCCTTGATGGAACCGATGCGATTATGAACATTATAGTCTATTATGATGTGGTGTGCGGTCATGGGCGGATGGGAGCCGCCAGAAAGTGGTGGAGTACACTCCAAGAGATTATGGGGTTGATCCGGCAGTACGGGCACCTGTCAATTACCCGCATTACATTGGATCACAGGTACAAGCGCCCCTACGGCCATGGTACATTGGAGGGACGTGGTATAGCTTGGGGAAGCCGCCTGGCATTACTAAGGGTATGCCAAGGGGCCAAGGGACCATGTGAATGGCTCTCCAAGGGCCGAGGTGGCATTATAGGAAGCCGAGGTTGGCATTACAAGAGTGTATTGGACATTACATGAGGCCGAGGGTGTCATGACGAGAGGGGGAGCGCTCCACCTATAAAAGTGGGCATCCCACAAGCCATTTGTCTCAGTTCGCCAGTGCACTCGACCTTGTCTGGACCAGGGGGCCCACCATTGTAATACATTGCCGACTGCCGCCAATCTGCCTGGATTTGGTCGCCATTATCCTGGGGGATTCTACAGCCCCCCCTTAACACGGGCAAAAAGGGGGCGCTGCTTGGGGCCGGGGGCACTAAAAAATTTATGTGTTTCTTGCGTATTATTTTAGTTTTATTTGTAAAATAAATATCCCCATCACAAGAAGGCGCAAAGTAAACCCACTAGCCATGTTATGGCCTGTTGAGATGCCAGATTAACCCATCAAAAGCGTGTACTATGTGCCATTGTGCCACAATAGTGGAACACCGTGCTTGGGGCTTTCATTGATGTTACGCGGTGTCACCACGTGGACTTGCACAGCATTGCCCACATTACGAATGCGCCCAACTGAGCAGGGGAACATCACACCGTAGAGAATGGGGGATAGCCGCCCCCCACATTGAGTATTTCTGCAGATATCCATTTGTGGACAGCCGTACAAGGATGTACATGGGACTTCCTTGTGCACTAGTACTTTGCATTGTTGCAAGAGGCGCATCACACAATCAACGCGCCCCGTCACTCCCCACCCATGCGGCATGTCGCCAGGAGCCAGGGGCTCTCCTGTGAGAGTTGCATGGCCCAGAGTAATATGTGCAGCGTGGGCGAGTCCTAATGGTCAACAACGGCAGTGCAGCATTTAGCAACTGGGCATAGAAGTCGCAATGGAAAAGGCAGGATTGGGAGGCTGAACATGGCCTCCCCCTCTTGCCATTGCTTGTCCCCATAGGCGCTGAATGGTGCCACCTGTGGGTGCCCTGATTGGCACCCCTGAGTGCAATCAATCGGTCTTGGCTCAGACGCCGGCACTACTGACCACTGATCCTGAAGGGCAAGGGCGAAGCTTGCACAGAATACTCGTTCATGACATTGGTCTCTATCGGCCCTTGATTCTGTGACAATCTGCGTGTGGAAAAAATGAACGCCGCGGCATTGGGCACCCCTCCTTATTCCTCCAATCCGATGGCCACAAGGAGCCAAGGAGGGCAGTGGCCACTTCGCTGTGCATAGATGGGGATCCGCCATGGAAAGCACACTTCCTTTGGCCTCCCAGGGAGGCCCCGGGCCTGGGTACTATGGCGGACGCACCAGACGTGCTGTCCGCCCATCCACAATATGCCAAGTTCGCGGAAACGAACAGCCGCCATGGCATCTATCCACCAGCCACCTCTCCCGGTGCTCACAATGCTAGTTTGAGGTCCCACTGGGCAGCGAAGCAGCATAAAGTACTACAGAAATGGTGACAAATTAAAAAAGGGGCGCTATTGGGGGCCGGGGGCGCTATTAGGGGGCGCTATATAGGGTCCCCTAATGTACTTCCCTGCTACCCCCTGAGCCCCAATTTCTATTGATATATGGTTATTTCATAGACGGTAGCGTGGATTGCTAAACAACAAATAGTAGTGCTGAGCTCTACACTGGAGATCTCACACGGATTTTGAGACAAAGATAGGGTGATAGATATCCAACATATCTGTATAGGACATGTAAATTGCTATAATGGCAATACACCACACCACACGAATCAGTGATTGATCAGTGGGAACAATGCCTGTGCTTGTGATGTGTATTAAACATGTGTTCGTGCAGTTGCATAATGACCACCGTTTCACTGGGTAAGTCACTTCCTCCGTCCCATATTAATTGTCATCTATTTGAGAGAGAAATATCGTCATGAAAACTGCATCCAAATTACAAATGGAGGTCAGAATCGGAAAGATTGGGTCTCAAAACCCTTAAGTTCGAATTTTCAAAAAAAAATATTTAGTTCTCAGGCCTATGAGCTGGCCCCCAAAATTGCCTTGACACAGTCCAAAAAATGCGCGTTCAATTTCCGCGGTCTTGCAGGCCCCCCTGGTTTGGGGGCGCTCCCGTGCCTAGGGGTTGCAACGCCAATGGTTGCCACCTTTGGGGCAAAGGATAGGGTCCAGCACGTGGCATAGCACTTGCCAAACACATTCAAACATGACTTTATCCTTGTCTCAAGCAGCCATCGTCACAGTGTTGACGATACCAAAAATCGCCGGTTTTCTCAATCTCCGATGGGCGGACCTCCAACGAGTGGAAAGGCCAACGTAGACAACCTTGAAGCTAGGATCAGTGCGCTCTGTCGCTCCAAGGCTGTTTGGTAGTCTTGCTCGGATATTTCGCCTTAGTTGATGCTTGAATCGGGACTTGCATGGGCCCCTAAGCTGGAAGCCCCCAAATTGCCATTGTTTGTGGATACAGTGCCAAATGCTTGTGCACGGTACACAATCCATTGGAACCTAGCAAGACTCCATCACTCTAGAAGACCTGAATTCACCTTTGTGGCCATCCCCCTTGCACCCAATCCTCTAAAGTTCCGAAACAAGGACATGTCGCCATTCCCGTGGCAATTGCCAATTCATCTAATTGTTCATGCCATATCGAGGTGATAGCCATTACCATCTCCGGCTCCTAGTTAAAAGGATTGGGAGACCTCCCTCAGTTGCTTTGACAGCGGCAAAAGAGCTCGAAAAGCCTTGACCAAAAAATTTTGCGTCTGAAACGTCACTCTGATCCCCCAGATCAAGCCTAAATTAATAGTGCGAACCACGGGCGAGTTCGACGATCAATGCATTCGAAACACGTTTTCTATCACCATACCTCTTTGCAAGCACCCTAATGACCTCCACTCTGAACAGCATGAATAGTTTTGCAAGGACGAGTTTGTTTCGCTGCCATGAAGGAGTGCTCCTCAAAACAGCCAAAAACAGCTGTTTTCGGCGCAACGTCCAGAAACGACCCTTTTCTGGCCAGAGGACCCTTGCTACAAAGTACTGCCAAATCCTCAAAACTTAATGGATCGACTTGAAATTTTCATGGTACACTCCAACCTCCCCCAAATAACTTTAGTGAAAATTTCATTACAAAATAATGCAGGCACGATAGCGAAACAACGTTTCAAAATCATAGACCACAATTAATGTGGGACGGAGGAAGTATGATTCAGCTGGCGAGGGACTCACGTCTGACACACATGCTGACTGTGTGGGATGGCCTGAGTATGCCGCCACCGACTAGAAAGAGAAAAAAGCAAAAACAAAAACAAAAACTGGTCAAGGGCTTGCATTTTTGATGATATAGCAAGCTAGTCATAAAAGTTGAGAGGAGTATTGCCTCAAGGGGCGCTTGGTGACGACTGAGCGACACCCTACGCTGCAAGAGTATTTCAATAGAAGCTGCCTCACCAATATTGACTGCGGCTCTCAATATCTGGTGGGGTTATGTGTCTTGAGTAAGGATACCACCCAATTTGGGTGTGTGTCCAGCCTGAAAGCCAATTGCGCAAGGCTAAGAGGTTGCTGGCCTGAAAAAGGCTAAAAGAGAACCATGCACAACCAAAATCTTGGACCCACACCTGATGACTCTTTCCAGGGTGGACTACCCCTTGATAAGGCTGCGTGTGTTCGCTTATTCATTAGTCACCCACAGCTGGAATATTGCTGTGGAGAAAGCGAATGTGCTGGCTGTGCTGCTGGCCGTCTCATCTCATCACTTTGGTGCAGATTCGATCCCATACGCTGATGTCTCTTTCTAGCTAGGGGTAGGATCTGAATTAACGGTCACAGAGCTGTATTCTGGGCCGTGTTGCTCAGTAGTTTGGACCCCAGAAAACATGCTGGGACGTATCTTTCCTCAGCATGGGGTTGTGTTGGTGTTTTGCCCAGCCAGCCTGACCTTCAGTGGGCCCAAGCGCTGGGTATATTATGGTGATCTGAATGTCGCTGAAAAAGTGACAAGACCAGAAAAATGTGGGAGAATCACTGAACAAGTGACAAGGAAAAAGAAAGACTCCTGAACAAGGAGTTTTGGATCGACCAGAGTGCCTATGATTCGGTTGGCTGTGCATGAGAGGGTGCCCTAGTGGCTGATGATCCTTCCCAGCCATGGGGCCACTCAAATGTGTATTTGTGGGGCTGTGCCCCCAGCTGCTCGATTTGCAGGCATGTGCCTCAAGGGACATGCTGGGATGTTTCTTTCCCCAGCATGGCACTGAGCTGATGCTACTTTCCAGCTCGTGCATCCTTTTGGTGTGCATGACCTGATGCAACGTGTACATGCCACTGGAGAAGTGGCTGGAGTTTACTTGCCACTGGAAAAGTGGCGCTGTCATTGGAAAAGGACAGCTTTGTTGACTGAATATCACTGAATAAGTGGTAGTAACTGGCTGCCACTGAAAAAGTGGTATAGCTGATGAGATTGGACACGTTTGGTTGATGCTTACTGCTGCAATAGTGGTAGTACGCAGCTGCCACTATAAAAGTGGTGCTGCCATGGAAATTGGAATGATCTGTTGAGTATTTACCACTGAAAAAGTGGTATTGCTCCTGTATAAGGAGCTGGAAGATCATGCAGAACTTCAGAACCAGTTTCTGAGTAAGAAACTGAAGTTCAGAGTCCGTTTTGAAGAAACATGCTGAAAATGCATGTTTGGAGTGTGAGTACAACAAGTGCACGACTGAATTCCTGAAAAAGGGATGTGTGCACTTACTCAACAGCTTCTGAAAAAGGAGCTTTGAGGTTATTCAGAACTGTAGAATCAGTTTCTGAACAAGAAACTGAAGATCAGAATGTGGTTAAGGGAACATGCTGGAGAAGCATGTTTTGTTCCGGATTGTCGCTGGTGCACGACTGAATCCCTGCAAAAGGGATGTGTACACTCACTCAACCGTTTCTGAAAAAGGATCTGTGAGAGTGTGAGAACATAGAGTAGTTTCTGGAGAAGAAACTGAATTCCCTGGATTGATTTGGAAGTTGGTTTGATGCAAGACATGCTGAAAAAGCATGTATTGCATTTGCTTGGAAATGGTGCTTGTTTTGTCCCTGAAAAAGGGACTTGCATGCTGCCAGGCAGCCACTGAAGAAGGGGCTGGTTCACCTTGGCGAAAGGTGTACTTAGGCACAGCACTGGAAAAGTGTTGTAGTCTAGAATTATTGTATTTTATTTTGGGGTTTAGTACTTGGTGTATGCGGCGTCCCGGGGTGCCATATGGCGGACCGGCGGTGGTGTGACTAGACGCCAGTCGCATCGGCGCAAGGCACAACCCCGTGGGTGCGCCAAGGACCTCCCCCCCGCACTCGAAGGAGGCGCGCAGGCCCGGAGGCGGGCGCGGCGCATGATGGAGAGGGCCTCGCACGAGGCGCGAGTGGCGGCGACCACCGCGCTGCGCCATCCACGCGGCGGGATCGGCGGAGGCGCGGCGGGCTTCGAGGCAGCCATAGAGGCCTCGCGGATGGCATTGCGCTGCCTGGATGGCTGCGCTTGGGAGACGCAGCGGTGGAGCGCCTCGACCACCCGTGTATGGTGAGTTTTTGCGCGCCATGCTGCCGCCGGAGAGGCGGGCCGGGGCGGTGCATTCTGAGGCGCCGGCGTGAGATGGCGCCGGCTCCAGTGGGGATGGCGCCGCGCCGAGCGGCGTTTTGAACGTGCGAGGCGTGGCGGAGTGTGGGGCGCCGAATTCGGACGGCGAAGGCGACTTGATGGCGGACGTTGGCGGTGAAGCGGCGGCCGATGGAGAGTTTGGGCGCGATGGTGAGGAGGCCGCCAAAGTCGATGTAGCTGCCGGGGTTGGAGCAATCGGCTCGGGATGTGCGGAGGTGGAGGGGCCCTCTGTGGAGGAGGTGCCCAGCGGATTCTGGGTTGGCGTGGCGGCCGGCGAGTGCAGACTGGCGCGGGCGCGGGGGACAGGAGCCGGGGTGCGCCCCGGGGAGAGTGGGGGTGGTCCAAGGCAGTACGGCGGGGCGCATTGTCACGTGGGTGGGCGGAAAGGGGCTGGTTGGAATTTAAAGTACTATGGGAATTGGACCAAAAGGGCCAGTGGGTTTGATAGGAGGTTGGTAGCCATGCGTGAGGGGCCAGTTACTATTTGATGGGCCACTCTGAGTGGCCGTGAGTGGGCTGCCAAAAGGGGGAATGCGGTTGGTGGCGGCGCACTGTGCAGTCCTGCGATTTTGCTTGCACGTGGTGTGGGGCCGAGGGACCGAACTGCCTGGCGTGTAAGCCCCAACGAGGGCGTTTGGAGTGACCTGTGACTGGCTGTGCGACCGTGAGGCCCGTGATGCGACTGGGCGACAGCCGACAAGCGGGCGCACCCGTTGTGTGGAGTCACAATGCGCTTTGTCACTTGGTGCTGTCCTGTACCGTACTGTGGGATCACCAGGGCTGGGGCCTTGCTGTAGGGTGCCTGTGGGGGTGTCTTGGGCTGGCAACCAATGGGGGAGAGCAGAACCAGCAGTATCCTTGGCCTGGTTGTGTTTGTGTGTGTGTTGCCTGGAGCTGATCCAAATGCAGATTGCTGAACATTGAGTACTAATCGAGTAAAGATCAGCCATCTGCTTGTGTGAGGGATCAGCCATTTGTTTGCAGGAGGGTGGGCCAGCACATATTGTGAACAGAATGCTGAACCAAATAGCATACTGAGCTGAACAGTACTGTAGTATGGCTTGACAGCTGTGTACCTTGGTATAATTGGCTCATACAGAAGCCTGTAATTCTACCTGTCAACTTGGCCATTGTCCATAATGACTAGGCCAAAACAATACATGTGTAAAATGTAAGGGAAGGGTCTTGAGAAGGGTGAACAGAGTTCCATCAAGACTATGGCAAATAATTTAAGCACCACAATGCAAAAAACATTGTGACATGCGTTGTGATGCATATATATCAATGACAAACTTGTCCACAACATTTCCACTTGATGTGCATAATTTTTTGTTGCTATATGATTGCTAGAAATTCTAGCACGCTTGCTCATGTATCCTAAGATAATTTGTAACAAGAACAACTATCAGAGATCGATAATGGATGCTAGATTTCAAGCACCATCACAGAAATGCGTGATGCACTCATAACTGTTGGCCTATGTCTAGTGGAATGTTTTGAGAGGCCCAATCCATTCAACAAAAAATGTCCGCATTTTCATGGTCGCAGCACTGAAATTCAACAACTAAGGGAAGATGCTACTTTGAATTTGGTATGCTTGGCATCTAGTGGATACTAGGCTTGGGGCTCCCTTCCACACACACACACACACACACACACACAAAACACCATTTTCTTCCTCCCTTTGTTGCGCCCATTTGACATTTGGTGCGCTAGAATCAAAATAGTATCTTCCCCAAGCAAATTGGAGACATTGGCCAGTTGTCTGCCAATTGGTAAGCTTAGGGGCCACAATTATTGGTTTTGGTTGCTTAGCATCAAATTTATGTTAAAATCAAATTCTGGGCTCAATGGTATTTACCATTGAGTATCAAATTGCAATTTGATACTTGACACACATGGACACACAGGAAAGAAGGAAGAGTCGATGTCTTTGCAAGATGACAACAAGAACCAACAATCCCCCTGGTCAAACTTGCGTTTGCTCCATAACTCATCATTTTTACATTGCCAGCAACAGCTAGCATTATTTATAAATGGCAATGGTCATTCTTACCTTCAGCATCTCAACATGTTACAATACCCTCTTTACAAAAATGTCCAATTTCGATCCTTCACTGTTGCAAGCATGCAACCCATCCCCTATTTATGCAGCTGCAATTTTTCGGTTCTTGATTGAACACAATCCCACAAGGCAATACATCCATCGCTTCCACCTTGCAATTGTTGCAAAATGCATTTATAATCAATCCAACAACAATTGTTATTGCTGTGGCATTGATGATAATACACATTGCTCCACACTGGATGGTATTCATGGCCACAAACATCCATGGATGCTGAGCATAATTTTGGTAATGAAGGCTCAAACAATAGACAAGCAATGGTTCCACCAATGGGACAAGCTTAGGGGTGAGGGGGCTCAGGGTTGCTTCCCATTTTGTTGTCGTAAAAATGCACACCGCACCTAAGAAGCGACTTTGATGGTTGGACTTGTTGGGCTGGCGATAGTGGTGCGGTTGTATCTAGCAATAGCTTGCTTGATGTGATAGTTAAAGTGGGAGTGGGAACAAAAGAGGTACCCCCTCTTGGTTTCATGCCAATTGTTAGTGAGGAAGCACGATTCGATGTACAACAAATGCTGCTTTTGGTGCCCAGCTACGTGGATGCCATAGTTTGTGTTCCAATTGCCATAGATATATGGGAAGAGCCATATGGGTATTCACCGTACCTTCGCCTTGTGGTCAAGGTCCCT
>CAJHUC010001357.1:0-64220 GCA_905146915.1 Ostreobium quekettii | reverse complement strand
TGTTTGCGTTGTTCCGTCACCTTCTCGCTCAAGAGGGGTGGCCCAGGTCGTGAAAAGAATGACCTCGATGTTGTCTTGTATTGCTGCCCGTCACACTTTCAATCAGAATCTATTGGTCATCTGTGTCCTGCTGTCATGAATGCCAGAGTTTGTCATTTTGGCAGTCACTGAATCCTACGATTGTTGCGGACAGATATTGTGATGCACATAGCAGTGTGCCCCAAGTGTTGTGGACTTTGGGCCGCACTCGATCATCTGTATGCATCTCTTTGCCACTTCAGCTGCGTAGCCTTGATCTTGCTGATGCACGTACTTCTATTCTGCAGTTCCAACTGGAGGACCAGGTGGTCATAGTGCGTGAGGGTGCCGTCATTCAGTCCTTCTCCAGGGAAGACAAGCCTGACCTGTTTCCAGTCGTTCAGAGGCCCTCCCCATTCTGCATTTTGAATGAGCCCGGCGCAAAGTTCACTCTCCAAGGGAAGGGCATTTCTGGTCTGCAGGACACGCTGTTCTGCAGAGTCAAAGGTGGGGTGGCTCTGGTGTGCCCTCTGTCTTCTTATCCTTTGTTTGGTACTTTGGCGGCCAGACAGGCAAGGCTATGGTGGCTTTTGTGCAGTTTTTGTTCCTTTATCATCTGCTATGCTTCGCCCATAGTGCAGTTTGCCAGCCCATGACATGACCTGTATCAGCCATGGCAGGTGTGGAGAATTGTTGTGTACGCTGTGAATATAGGCTGCCGCCCTCTTGGCATTGGCATGCAACTCAACACTGGTTGCTGCTTGTTGCAGTTTCACGTTTTTGGAGAGATGTTGCCTTGCCGGCCTACAGTTTGCAGTGGAGTGATTGAAATGATTGGCGTGCCTGTTCTCATCAGGTCGATATGTCCCTATTGATGTGGATTACGATGCTCATGAAGAGGTGGAAGGTGTTGAAGCAGTGGAATGTGAGCTGTTGGAGGAATGTCAAACAGGGGCACTGCGAATCGAGGCTGCACACATGGGGACGCTCAGCAGTGAACCACGGGTAGGCCACCCAGCAAGTAGGACACTTACTCAAATGGTGCCTGCGGTAGTGCGCTTGTGGTGTGCACCGTGAGTACGTTTTGGTGATGCACATGGCCTGCCTGAGCCATCTCAACATTGCAATGGCCAGGACATGTCGAGATGCTCGGTGGACAACAGACTTGGTCATGCAGTTGTTTCATTCTGCAAATAGAGTATGCCATACCAGTAGCCAGCACATCAGCATGTTGCACTCATGAGGAAGCAGTCAGAAAAGGAACAACTGTTTTGCTGGCTGCTGTAAGAGCGCTGCATTGAATGGCATCTCCCAAAAGGCTTAGTGGACAAAGTTTGCTCTTTGTGTGGAAATGGTGTGAAGCTGGGTATGTGGGCTCTTGTTTGCTTGCGCATGTGCAGCTTGATACCAGCGAAATCCACTTTAGGTGCCTTTGCAGAAGCAAAGAATATTGCCCCTGTCTGGCGATTTTATGTCCCAAGTAAGCCACCAGAGCTGCAGTGACTTCGGCTGGGCCGTACATGCATCAGGTGAGGTCGCTCTGGGATTCTGCTGCTGGTTAACATTGAAGTGTGCTGTTGATGCAAGGTTGTTCTGGCTGTTCGGGATCCACAAATTGTGGCTGAGGTGCGATCGCTGGAGACAGAGAACACGTCAGGTGTGCGAACATTTTGCAACAGTGCACATGGGACTCGAGATGTCCTTGTTCCTTGTTTTGCCTTGTTCGCAGTTGCACGCGAGTGTGTCTGTGGTCATTTGTAGAACCTTGCCTGTTCTTTGTTCTTACTAAAGATGTATGCTTTGATGGTGTATGCTGGACTGTGGCAGTAATTGTACTGTTCTACCGTTGCTTTTATCGACTGATTGTATTGCTATATCGTTGGATGTTCCCATTGGTTGTGCCTGTGGGAATCCGTTTCCTTGGTGTTTTGTTGGCTGCTGGGTCCTCCCTTAAACCAGTGCTCTCCACACTGGTAGCTGTAGTCGAATACAACAAATTGCAGCAAGTTGGCAATTTCAATGATAGTTTTATTGCACAACATATTCTAACAACATTTTAGTCGCAAAATTTAGTGATAAGTTTTCTGAACAGGCTTTGTCACATTTTGACAACTGAAATGCAATGGGTCGGCCTCCAAATGCACACAGGAGCATGAAACACTGCAGACTGGTCATGGCATGGGCCTCTGCTGGCTTTGGATTAATCGATTGTCCCTGTTTGTCTGGCCGTCCACAAGCATCCCACAGTGCTTGTGAGATTGAATGCCCAACCCCATTCAGTTAAATCAGTGAAATCCTCCTTGAAACTGTGTGTCGTGTGTGGCTGTCTTCCAGACGAGGCCCTGGATAGCTGGCTGCACGACATGGGACGTGTGTTGGAGTTTCGGGACTGGGTCCTTGCCAGGTACAGCGACTCCGCCCCTGCTGAGGCCTTCGAGGAGGCTGCCAAGTGGGAGTACACTGTTGAGGAGATGGCTGTGATTGTGCGCACTGCCCGCCGCCTTGTGGGCTTCGCGCTGGGGCGGTCGTGGACAGCAGTGACAGAGGCTGTGCTTCCCGTCGCGATGCTGGGGCCGGGGGCAGTGGCTGAGGTGGCTTCCCTGTGCAAGGCGAGCTGTGTGGACTTGCCGGGGTGGATGCACCTTGCTGAGGAATCAGAGAAGCGCTGCATGGTGAGTGGGGCCCTGTTGCTGTGCTCTGTTTGATGATGCTGTCCTTGCAGCAGGAAGGAAACCACAAGTGCCGCGCCGTAGGCTGCCACTTACGAGATCAAGGAGTATGTGCGGCCTGCATGCTGCTTTTGCAGAGACATCGCAGCATCCTATGGTACCCATGGCTCTGCTGTCAAGAGCTGATGGCAGCCCCTGTTAAGATGTGGGGCAGTGTTTTGTTCCAGTTTCTGCATCTTGTTTGGGGTATCATGCAGCTGTCCTGCTCTGTCAGATAGTAGTGGAGCCTTTGTCAGTCTTGAGCAGTACAAGACTCAGCAAGGTCAGGAAATGATTGAGTGTGACAGCACATGCGCCAGGTGCAGAACCAATGCCAGTATTGCAATGGGGGTGGCAGAACACGCCTGCGGATTCTTGCTTTACGATGCCTCGTGAATACTCAATGTGTACTATGTGGTCTCAGTGTTGTGCTGCTGTGCTGCAGGTGAGCTTTCTGCAGCAGTGGGCCATGCAGGCTGGCAGTTCACAAGCACCAGTTTCAGGGGCCAGGAGTCCGAAGTCTGAGCGCCATCCGAAAACCGAGCACACAGTGGCACCCCAGCCCAGAATGGGGGTACTGGCTGAAAGGCCTGTCCAGAATGCCCCTCTGCCATCCGCCTCGCAGGCAATCTGCCACTCCCAGACGCCTGGCCCCCACCCAGAGTCAGCGGGAGAACCTGCCGCCAACTCCGCACAGTTCAACGAGGGCTGCTACCAGGACAGGCACAAGCTGTTGGCGCTGTGCGGCTCTGGCAAACGAAGCAAAGGGGGCGGCAGAGGACAATTGGGTGGATCCCGCTCTGATGAAGGCCTGGGCAATGTACAGGGTGCCAGCAGCATTGGTCCTGTTTCGAGTGCATCATTCTGTACAGGTGCCATGAAAGCACCTGAGCTGAGCAAGGCTGGGGACGGTCACAGTCCATGCGACACCCATCCATCCACTGGACGCTTCCAGCTGTGGGACTCCAGCAATTCTGCGGGCGTTGCTTTGCGGA
Source organism: Ostreobium quekettii (assembly GCA_905146915.1). Lineage (NCBI taxonomy): Eukaryota > Viridiplantae > Chlorophyta > Ulvophyceae > Bryopsidales > Ostreobiaceae > Ostreobium > Ostreobium quekettii. Next base: position 60,499 of record CAJHUC010001357.1, on the reverse strand, counting down.
GATTCGCCCCAACCAGAACCAGCATTGGCTGTGGCAGTGGTGGCTGGAGAGCGAAGCGGAGGATCATGGAACTGTGGCACCATTCTTCTGAGTCTCTATGCCCGCCGACTGCAATGCTTGTTGCTGACGGCTTTGGGCAGTTCAAGAATTGGAACATGCAAGTGGCTACCTACTGACACGGGAGAGCATGTGGGTTGCCATGGCAAAATCAGAGCATGGGCAGCAGCAAAGGGGCTGCTTCTCGTTCATGAACGACAGCCAGTTGAGAGCATAAGGCCACCAGGCGCTCTGTTTCCAGCCTTTTGGCAGAATGGTCATGTTGCCCACTTTTGTACGGTGGCTTGGCATGCAGGTGTCAGAACTATGGGCGTTGGGAAAAGGAGGGCTTGGATGGCCTTCGAGTGGCGTTACATCCAGTTCGATGCATAGGATTGAAGGAACCTATCACTGAGAGAGCTGCAGAATGCTGTACATAGGGAGCGATGTGGGGCTCTGTTATAGTTGTGTGTAGTTTGCTGTCGTCAACTGCGGCAGTTGCACACACTCTGGTCCATGCTCCAACAAACAGGGGCGTCACTTTACGGCCCTCGAAACGTACGTGGCCCCGCTGAGTTAAATGACAGGTCCGCTGTGGATTGTGGGAGGACTGGCTTCGTGAGCAGCACTTTGGGGTTTTTCAGAATTCATGCAGGGGTGTGTGCTTTGGGAGCACCCGAGCTGGGCGATGCAGTGGCTGGGACGAGCGACGGGGGGCCAACACCTGGTGGTTGGGCATTGGCAGTTTTGGGGACAAGGGGGGGTGGGCGGGGTGCTCTCCTTAGAGAGTGATCGACACCGACGTGTGGGAGGGTGGGGCGAATGCTAATGACTTTTTCTGGCCTGGGCCCCGCCTGTTGTGGTGGCTGCCTTCTGGGCCCCTGTGATAATAACGGAAATAAGGTGCCTCTTAGGCCCTCGAGGATCGATTTTCTGGCGAGCTGTTTTTAGCCTGTGAAGACTTCAGCTTGGTTTGGGGGTGTCGGCACGCCACAAGGGCGTGCGACAATAATGTGCGCTTGGCACCGAGGATCGCCGATTGTTCACGTGGTGCGGTGTCCGAACATCTCAGAATGTCAACTCAACGGCAGGATTTATCTTCTGGAAGGTTCCAAGTAGAGTAGCGCTCCCTGTGGTGGGGATTTGAGGGGCTCCGCGGCGACGAGCCTGTGGGTCGCGGGTGGATATCCGATCTGGCACGCATTGCCCGATGCGCAAACTGTCATATCCAATTCAGTGGGGGAGGGGACCACTCTCAAGGTTGGTGGTCTCAGTGTCACGACAAGCGGCCTACTGGGCATGGGCGTATTGGGGGGCCCAGCGCCCCCTTCGGATTCCACCCGCTCGTTTTCGTTTAGGCCCTAAACGAACAAACTGTAGGGGCTGCGGCGGAGCCCGCACGGGCTGATAAGCTAGGCGAATGACTGGAATTGGTGCGAGTTGGTGGTGCTTTGGGGTGAGGGAGAGCGCTGTGTCCGCACTGAGTGCGGCGTGCTCCTGGCTGTGACAAGTGTGCAGTTGACGGGGGATAGTGGCTCCTAGATGTGGACGCGCTCTGTGCACAGGGGAGGGATGTGTGTGCATGTTTGTGTGTTTGTGTGTGGGTGTGTCGAATGCTTGTCGCGAGCTGAACACACGTTAAACAATCACGCATGGTCCCCGGTGACAGAAAATGGGGAGCATGTGCGTGTAACTGAACGCAAAGCGTTAGCATTTTCACAACGCAGTGTTGGGGCCGTGGCGTGCGGCGCTATGCGGTGGCGTTCCCGACTGGCCGTGGGGCGGATGGGGAGCCCAGAGCGATTGCATGGCGTCGACGACGCCCACACCTTGTGCCTGTGCCGTACTCGTGGCATCGAAATGTGGATTGTGCAAAAGACTCGATCGAAATTAGCATCCGTGCTGGAAACTGCTGAACTCCTTTGTTTAAATCTACTTGTAAATAGTGCAGCAAAGATTGCGCCTGCTCTGGGCCAAATCAGTGGCCGACGTCCCAACCAGGCAGTTTGATGGCGTGGTGTGCACCGCCCATGGATGGTGTCCAAAACCTGCCACAATATCCCAGACGCGAGCCTTGTCCCTCTAAAGCTTTGAGGCAGCCTTCTTGTGCCAAACGTGCTTGCCGAGCATTGCTCGGGAAGTTTCCATGCCCAAGGCTGGAAACAAAATTAAGTATCTTGGCAAGGGCGGCATCGGATGAGCTGCGCCAGTAGTTTGAATCCGCAACTAGTTTGAATGGCCGTTTCAGGCCATGTCCTCTGCTTTACATCATCGTTCAGGCTCCTGCCCGGTTGCACCGACCCCAAAGACTCCACAGTCGCGCAATCGATCAACCACGGCTCTCCAAAGACGCATCAACAACAGGGTCATCGCGTCCAATCGTGTTCACATCTCGTTTCGTTCCAAAATTCACAGACCAGCCCATCCAGCATCGACGGCTGATCCATGCCCATTTGAAATGTCCATTTGAAAGCGAGAGCGAGCGACCAAGTGCGCATAGGCTTTGCATCGAAAGCTCCTCGCCAGAAATGCGCTCACGCTCTGAGCCACCGCCAGCGTCAGCGCCGTACGACGTCCGCAACGGGCAAAGGGCCCTCCCTGCTAAGCTTCGTTCCGATAGAATGAAGGATCAAGCCATGCAACAATGGCCCGCCACGCGCCCCTCCCCCCCTTCCCCCAAAAAAGGACAGAAAAGAAACCCCAAACAATGACCCTCCCTGCAGCAACACGCACTCCGTTGCATTTCAGCCACGCCCGGCAGCTACCCCTCTCCACAGCGAGGTAGGCATTTCAGCCACCCGGCCGGAGATGCTCCGCAAGCAGAAGGCAAACGCGCCATCCCCAGGCCGGGCACTACGCAGAAAGGCGGACGCCTGGGCACGCCTATGTCAAGGCCTTGCACCCAAGGCCTTGAGCGCTCCTTCCATCTGAGCATGCATTTCGAGGGGCTCCCATTCCTTACCACACAAATGTCGAGCAAATATCGTACTTCAGTACATGGTACGATGCACCAAAGAGGCGCCCAAAGACGACCTGGCGCTCCGCAGAGCCTGACAAGGGATCTCGATCTCCTGACCTCCCGATGACCTCAATCTCCTGGTTAATGACCTTAGTGACCTCCATCTGCTGATTAAGGCTGCTTGATCAGGAAGACAGGATGGGCGGCGGTCGCTGCGCCAGGCTGGACGGCTCCCCCTCCTGGTTGTACAGGAGCTTGAACATCCCGGTGCCTGTGGGCATGGGCGCGCCCATGATGATGCTCTCGCTCACCCCGTTCACGCTGTCCACCCTGCCGTGCACGGCCGCGTCGAACAGGTGGTCGGTGGTCTTCTCGAAGGAGGCCGCGTGCAGCACGCTGTCCTTCATCTTCGTGATGCCGTTCCGGGTGATGCCCAGGACCTCCCCCTGAGGCACACGTTTTTTGTCCGTGAATCCAAATAAAGAAAGCAAAAGAAGCACTGAAGCACGAGGGGTTCGTTCATTTGTTCATTTGAATTCAATGCATGACGCAAGCAAACTCCAGAAATCCGCCAGTTCCTATTTTGAGAAGCGTTTGGCGATGACAATGCGTGGAAAGAAGTGCCGCCCGCCCGTAATTGCGTCCTCTAATTGACAATATCACTGCAAATCGATTGACAAGAATGATCGAATCAGATTTACAATGGAACCTGATAGCACAGTGCCAAGCGCATTCACGGCCCCATTTTGCACCTACTCGCGCCCATTTTCGCCCATTTTCGCCCATTTTTGACCATTTTCCGCTCATTCCCCTCCCCCATTTTTCGTCAGCGAAGTTGGTACAGCGGTCGGCGCCCGTTCCATCCTCCACCTTGAAACCGAGAATCTTTTGGATTCGCACAATTTGGGGTTTCACACCGCCTTGCACGCACTTGCTCGGTGGCACAAGGCCCACACATCCTGTAGTAGGACGGGGGAGGCACCTGGATGCCGAAATGTGACGCAACATTTTGGAATCAAAGGAGTCACCCACCTTGTACGTCATGCAGTCGGCCAGCAGCATGGTGTGCCGGTTGTCGATCACCATGCCGTAGTGCTCCATGGTGTCCCTGATCTCCGATATGATCTTCTTCCTCCCCGCCTCTATGCCTAGCACCCTGGCCACCTCCATGACGTGGTTGGTCTGTGTGTAGCACCCGGCGACGCCCGTGACGCCCATCACTGCCAGGAGGTCAGTGCCGTCCGCCAGCAGCCTGTATTCATACTTTCCGCTGGTAGCCTTGGAGTTGTCCTTGCGAATAACGGCGCGCTTTATGGTGGCAATGCCCGCGACCATGACCTGCGCAACGACACGAGGAGCCGCACATTCAAAACAGAATACACATGTTCGGGATATTGTCCTCCGTTTAATCCTGTCTAATTTTGTTCTCCGTTTAACCCAAGATCGCTGTTGTAGCTGCCTTGCGATGGGGCGGGGGAGGTACCACCTGGACAGTGAAATGTGGCGCAACACTCTGGAATCAGAAGCAAAGGAGCCGTCTCAAGAAAAGGCGCCATGTGTGCTTACATACTGGGGAGAATGTGGGCGTGATCGAGGCACACGCGGGAGCACAAATGGGAGAAAGGTCGGATTTCAATGCGGGGCCAATATATATTCAATATGGATCAATAAATACTTTCTGCACCAAGGCAAATGCGGTTCCACGGTCTCAAGCCAAGGCCCCAGCCTCAGTCAACATCAACACAGCAACACCATGTGATTCACAGGCAGGGCTTCTGCCACACCCATTTTTTGCCAAACGTGAGGCAACGCGCATGTGAACCCTCTCTATTGGCACTGAACTCCATCGCCAACAGCAAAACGCCACGTGGTGTTAATCCTCGATTTGATGACATTTGCCAAATGACGAAGCATGCCCGCGCACCAAACTGCCAGTGGTCCCAAGCACATGTGGCTTGTTCAAATCCACAATGGTGTCATGCGGCGTTGCGTGACGCCATGTGACGTCCACGGCAGTGGCTGAAAATGCTTCAAGGACTGTGATCACATTGACACATTGGAAAAAGGGGTAGATTACATTTTTGCGCTATCTAATTATGTTACGGTATACATTGTTATGTTGTATGTTACAATTTTGTACAAAGTACAATCAGGCCCAGGAGTTGCCTTGTACACTGTGTTAAATATTACTATCCTTCATTGCATATATAGTAGTGTGTACTGCGACATAGTGGCCCATGGTCCTCACGTGCGGCAGCATCTGCTCAATGCGGTACAGCTCCAGAAGCAGCTCCTTCCCGCTGCCTTCGCTTGCGTGTATCGTTAAGAAGTCCACCGACTCGGCGTGGACATTGGGGGGCCCCAGCTTCAGCTTGGCGTGGTCCAGGATCGAGTCCCTCACAGTGTATGCGTCAACCTCCAGCTGCAGTTTGCTGATGGTGGTCAAGTCGAGGACGACAGACACGTAGACGTCACCTGCATGCGGCGCGGGCGTCATGGCGCACTAGTTAAAAACAGGACAAACTACACGGTTTTGAATGTCGTGTACCGTGCAACACGATTGAAAAGCGTGTAGAAATCATGTATTATCGTATAAATCATATAAATCGTATAAATCATGTATTATCGTATTGAATGGGTGAACATGATTTTTACACGGTTTAACACGGCTCGAAACCGTGTATTTGGGCCGATTCTTTACTTGTGTCATCGCCCGTCAGGCGCACGGGCTGTGTTTTGTCATTCGTCGGCAAAAGTAACGCATGGACATTGACACACACCGACACACGTGCCGCAGCCCCACCTGGCTGGTACACCGTCTTGATCTCCCGCGCAACCTGCCCCAGGGTGGTCCTCTCGATCCTGCCCTTCACGAGTCGGGCGAAGGCCGCCTTGTCCTTGGTGTCCAGCGTCACGTCCATGATGGGCGTGCTGATGGACTTGGAGGCGTTGATGATCTCCTTGATGCGCGGCACGCCCAGCGTGACATTCATGCTGGCCACGCCCGCGAAGTGGAAGGTCTTGAGCGTCATCTGAGTCCCCGGTTCGCCGATGCTCTGGGCGCCGACCGCGCCAACGGTGGTGCCTGGCAAACCGACGCGCCACAAGGTTCTAATACTGTCTATGACGAATACCGAGACACTCGTGCGCACGGTCGCTCCCAGGCACGGAAAGCCAAGCTGTAACCGGATGCACTGCGGGACAAGCACACCAATCAAATGGCGCTCACTGCAAGTGATCTGAATTACCAACCACCGTATCCCGATACTCATTCCACCATGTTTAGCGCCATGTTCCCTGTGTCCAGCCACCATATTCATCACCGTTTCCTTTATAATTGCTTGCTCGTTTCCCTCGCCCTCACATTCTCCCTTCTCCAAATCTTCGCCATCCTCTGCCTTTCAATATTCTGGCAATTGACTCCATTTCCTTGGCTATCCACTCTGTTTTCGGGGGCGCATCCATCCGAACGACAGCTCGCGCACAAGTGCGTGAAGATCCATCAAGCATTAGCACATTGCGGAAATGAGGCAGAGCAACGCGTTCAGCCACAGGGGCGCGTGCCTGGCTCAATTCGCTTGGTTTCGTATCGCTCCACAACCCTCCTCATAAAGCGCCTCAGCTCCCCGGCCGTCAAGCCCTCCAGGCCTGCCAGGTATTCGAGCGCCTCCTCTCCGCGTCCCTTCTCAGGAAGTCCCAATCTCTCTCGGGCCTGCCGCCGCGGTTGAGACGCCAAGAATGCTCCTTCGTTAAACAGTGGTGCAACCGAATATTGTGGACTGTGTACCTTGTGCTACTGTTTGGCAAAGGAGCGTTCGGGGCAAAGAACTCCTCTCTGGCGCGGCCGCTGCCAGAGGACTTGACAAAGCGCGGAGCTGCCGGGCAATTGCTGGCCAAAAGAATTGCCCATTTCATGCGGTTTCTGGGCTTTTTCAAAATGTAGTAAAATGGGGCAAGATTGCGAATCTGAAGTTTAAAACCGTGTTAACATGGGACCAGATCGTGCTGTCGTCACCACGTTTTGGCGCCATTTTTCAACAGTGAATGTCGGATGCTCGTCACATCAACAAGCAGCATTCCCAAGGAGTGGTGTTGCCATGACCCGCCAGACTGCCCGAACGATCGCCGTCAGGGCATCGAGGCAAGCGCGCCGCAAGCATCCACGAGTGGCAGAACGTGGCCATATCCTACAAACGGCTGAGGTAGAGCGGCGCTGCACACACGATGAGTTGCACGCTGAAAACCTTGAAGTGAATCTGGACTTGCGGTCTACTGCGACCGTGAGCTGCCTTTTTTTAATTTATTTATTTTTATTTTTTTTCTGTGCGACGACATGTGCACGCCATCGCCGTGTGGTGCAAAGGCCATGTATGTATGCAGCCGCATGAAATATGTCGACGGCTTGGCACCTCACACAGGGCTAGGAACTGACGAATGAGGCTACCGAGCCTGAGAAGGTTGTCCTTCAGTCATATTGATGGCTTGGGTGCCAATTTTCATTCCGAGAGTGGAAAGATTTGCTGCAGATGATGATAACCAAGCTGCACGCCACACCTCCCCATGCAATGCCATGCACGACAATGCTGCAGTACACAAATGAACATGCGTGAATGTTTATGAAATGCAAGTAAGCAAATATGCTGTGCTTGGAACAAGAAGCCCATGTTCCTCATAACCTGGCCACGGGCCCACCTGCTGGTACTGCTTCAAGGCGGTCCTCAAACAGGCAGCGAGTCCATTCCGGAATGCATTGCTGCACCATATTTCTACAGACCCTTTCAATCCTCCCTTTGGTGCCATGCATAGCAACACACAAGGATGAGTCACAACCAGCCTGCTAATTGCATGGAAGAAACAAATCAACCAACTGACCAGAAGTCACAGCCAACCAATCTGGAACCACTATGTGCCAGGCAAAGAGTCACAATCATGGAATGAAGGTGCCAAATCACCATAAACAGGCAGCACAATCTGCCACCATCCACCAAATGCCCCTATCGTGAAAAAGAAGGTTCATATCAACTGGTGGTTGCATGATGGGCAATGACATCTGTTGTGTATGCAAGTCCCTCTGCAAAACATTGCATCCCAAGTAAGATGCAGCATGCTGGACTCAGAAAGGCACTGCTCTGTTTCTGCACTGCACTGTGTGCTCCTCAGTACACACTGCCCATCCCAGATGTTTGTTGTGGCACTTGCCAGCAAGGGGCAAACTACCCTTATATCCAACATGGCCACGGCCTGTGACAGCACCTGCTGACCCAGCGAGCTTTTCCACTGTTCACGTCAAAGGGCAAGCGCTCCACGCCCCACCAGAAGGCTCACCCTGTGTGCGTTCTCCTGAAACTGAGAACAGTGCAGCGCATCGCTTATGAGCCTGTTCAAGTCTTCCGGAAGCAACCATTTGGCCCCATCCTCCCTTCTCTTCCTCTTGACCCCCCGCCCGCTGAGAGCCTTCACCCGTGTCATCAGCCTCCCAAAGTCGATTACTTCGCCGCTCTTTCCTTCCATCTTCAGAGGATCCAATGCATCGTCCCCGTACTTAAACTGGACTATGCCCGCAGACGAGTCGCGCACAGTCGAGTCGTAATGTGCATACAGATCCTCAAGGGCTTTCATCAGCCGTCTGGACATGTACCCAGTCTCCGCAGTCTTCACAGCAGTGTCCACCAGGCCTTCCCGGCCAGCCATTGTGTGAAAGAAGAACTCTGTCGGGGTTAGCCCGGAGTAGAAGGAGTTTGCAACAAATCCCTTGCCTGCGCATTGTGGCAAGTACAGCAAAATATTCTACCCTTCCGAATCAGAAAATTTCACCATTACACTTTTGCTCTGCATTTTGTTTTTCAGAGAATTATTGTATTTTTGTCCACGTTGCTCCTCGCAGAAAGGCCAAGATTTGCGGTACTGTTTATATCATATTATATCATAAGATTTGCGGTATTGTTTATTTCTCTGCGAAAAAGGGCCACATGTTACGTTACTATGCGGAAGGGTTTAATATCTTACAGTGACGTTTGGATGCAGATGGTGGACACTGGCACACAGAAATAGCTGCAGGGACACACGGACACCGGAACATGGATTGATGCTGTTGGATTGCGCCCAGCTGGGGCGTGCAAGTGGCAGCGGAGCTTGTGACTGGTCAGCCCATTCTGTTCAAGATGCTTGCACACTTGCATTTCGAATGCTGTTGCATCCATCATCACCGGCATGGGGTGTTGGGAGGCATAGCTGTGTCCAAGCACAGATGAACGTGTCGACGCACAGTGTCTGTCAGGTTCCCCAGCCTCATCTGGGGCAACCCTGTGGCTTCTCTGGCTGTGCTCTTCCTTTGGGAAGTGGTGAGCTGGTTGCTTCCAACGGCCCTTACTTTGCCATGCGCATACGTATTGATGCTGATGGACTGCGACAACCAACAATGGTTGCCATGCCCCTGAACCCACCGCACCTTGTGGAGTCCTGTCACCCCTTGGAAAATGAGGCAAAGATCGGCCCGTGAATCCGTTGAAGCAACGCTTCCCATTCACGCTCTGCTGCCCTACACATGCCACCATCTGTGCGATGTTGATGGGAGACCCCTTGGCCCCACACAGACTCATGATGAGCGGGCTGTTGTGCCAGTGCAAAGACTCCATGCAGACTTTCCCTGCCTCTGTCCTAATCTCGTTCAGCACGCCCGTCACCTTGGCTTCCAAAGTCTGCTCCTCGTCAAGGCCTGGATCGGGTTGGAGTTGACCCTTCCTGCAAGCCGCCACACACTTGAAGGTCATGAACAAGTGTGGCTCTTCATGTCTCGTTGCAGGATATGCAGAGAATCAGTTCAAAGGAGGACCATCCGAGAAGACAATATGAACATGGAAAAGGAGGGGAAGTGGCGCACAACGCTTTCCAGAGATGTGCACGCCAATCATCGCCTGCAGGGTGCAGGTGCCGTGCCTGTCATTTGCATGCAAATTTGAACAATGAAGCTTGGCCTGGACCAACAACACAATATCCCAGTCCAAATGGAGGAGGTGTGCATGAGCAAGGTTCACCAGGTCGCTGTCGGTGGGAAGGATACAAATTAATGGTTTCCATGATCGCCGATGCACTGGCGATGGTGCACGTGTTGCTTGGTTTGGCATTTTTTACCAAAGCCAAGGCCTCAGCAAAATTCTTGGTTCCTCTGTTTCCATGTGGGAGCCATCCTGGTTTTCAGACGCAGGAGAGCTGCATGCACCCTGCCTTGCACTGCACTGTGAGGTGGCCACAAGGCCCCAACTATGCCCAACTATTGGTCCACTACTCTTAGGACAGAGGAAAAACGTGAATGCTGATTGTGATGGTAACAACCTGCAATAAAAGAGAAAGCGGTGCAACTCAATCGCGTTGTTTCCTATATGGAACTGGTGCATTTGTTCTGCAGGAAAGCACCAGCCAGAACAAATCTGGCCATTGGACAGCAACAAATGTGTTGTTGGCAAGCCAGATGCGTGCAGCCGAACGCCAAGTGTGTCTGATCAGGTGTGTGCAAGGCAGTGTGGACTGGGGCTTTGCCCCTTCTTCCACCTTGGCAAGCGACATAAGGGCAGGGTTGTTCCTTTTTCCAGCTCCGTGAGGACTCGCAAGCTCCTTCCAAAATGATGTGGTCTGATGCCCTGAGCTCAGAAGACACCTGGAATGACCAGTGTGTCATTTTTTGCATTTCTGTATTGGAACCACTCATTCATATCACCGTGTGATCGAGCGACACCCTTTCTGGCAGAATCTTGATACATTGGTCAGCAAGTCTCAACATGTCACTGTTGTGGCAACCACACACACCTGTACAGTTGTATGTAGTCATCACATTGCTTGTAGTTTTGATGCATTTTCTCTCCATACTGCACCGCTAGCTTGTTGGCTGGAGTCACATCGTCAATGCCGATAGAGAACCCATGGTCTCCCATGAACCTCGAGCTCAGCTTTGCCAGCCGATTCATGCACTCTGCCGCGGACCTTGGGTCGACATCATTGTTCAGAACCCCGAAGAAACCTCCCTTGTTGCCCCCAAGGGTGCCTTTGCCCAGGCGTCCGGCGATGAGCTCGCTGTTTCGAATGTGCACATAACCATCGTTCGGGCACATCTCCTCCCCCCTTTTAGAGTATGTCTTCTCTGGCCCCTCAAGATGGATGAACACCTTGGTTTTGGCGTTTGGGCGGACTAGCACGTTCCACAGCTGCTTCCCTGGGCCAAACCGTGAGAACAATTTCTAAGGCAAACGTCTGACAGCCTGGATGACCAATTAACTAATTCAGTGGTACATTCACCTGCGTGGCCGTTTAGAGCATGCCGCATCCACATATGCCCTGAACACACCAGGGCCATGCTTTGCCACTGCTTGACAAATGTCATCAGAATGGCTATCAAGCTAGACCCATCTTGACATAAGGAAATTGACTTTATCTGCAATTTAACAAAATCAAGAGGTTGATAACAGCAGCGTGCGAGACACCACTAGTTCAGCCACAATGGCCGTGCTCAACATGGCCCAATTTCAAGGCCAAGTCCCAGTTTATGAAACAATTAAACCGAACAAGCACAGTCCAGTCGTGTGATACTCAAACACCAAGTATCTTGGAAACAGCACAGATGTCCACAAACCGTCCAACCATCCTGAACTGGACAACAGTGGAATATCAATAACTCATACAGCTCTTGAGATTGAAACAGACTATTGACATATAGGCTGCTCCCAATGAATTCAAAGATTTCGCATAATCTGTGCTGTGGACAACAGCCTCACTAACTTTTTGCGGAGGAGGGTGCTGCCCATTGTATGGCATGCTTCCATCCAACTGAACAGCCAATAACCACTTGGCAGTACTACAAGTGATTCAACAACAAGGTAGGAAGCAAAGCTCAGTCGCTGGAACTGGCAGCAGTATTGGTGTTCATAGACACTGCTTGAAGGGCATTTCTGGTGCAGCCTCAGGCCTGACATCACAGGTAAAAATGAACTGTGGTTTGTTGCTTTTCAACATCAGGCCCATGTCCGATCTCTAGCCCATGCACTGCACCACAATATAGAGTAATCAAGAGGTTCACATGCACTGCCTGTGATGAACTATGAGCTGAGCACAAGCTTCAAAACCGACCTGTCCACAATTCGACAGGCTTGACAATGGATGGATGTGGGATGTCCACGTGCTGCCTTGCATCCATCATGTAGCAACACATCAAGCAGAATTGCGCCCTTGTGAGAAACTTGTCTTTGCTCGTCAGCAGGTACGCACAGGTCAAGAAGTCCTGAGTCGCGCATATGAGCAAGTCCCCATTCTTGGGAGTGCTCAAGTTCTGGACAGTCCCCATCAGCAGGGCAGCCTCCGTCCTGGCCTCTTGTGTCTGCGGCAGGTGTATGTTCATCTCATCCCCATCGAAGTCTGCATTGTATGGTGAGCACACACACTCATTGAACCTGAGTGTTCTCCATGGCTTGACCTTCGCCTTGTGGGCCATGATGGAATTCCTGTGCAGGGAAGGTTGCCGGTTGAACAGCACGATGTCGCCGTCACGAAGGTGGCGCTCAACGATGTCTCCTGCCTGCAGAGCCCACACAATGCATTCAGCTGCTGGCAAAATATGTTGGAACATGCAGCTGGCTCGCAGAGTCACCAAGATCGAAGGAGTGGCGCCAATGAGGAATTTAGGAATTCTTGCCAAGAGTAGGTGCTCCAAGGCAGCGCAAGTCTACTGTTTGTTGAGCAAAACCATCTCAAACACACCCATGCCTGTGGCCACCACTATTTCATGGTTTGACAGGAGCCTCTGCACTCCACATTGCTGGACCTCGCTTGCCAAGGCCTCTGGACAGGTACCGTAGTACATTTGACCATTCCACATAGTAGTGTAATGTTTGGCCTTTTTATGTGGTAAAAAAAATAAACAAATAGCGCTCTTCCAATAAAAAATTTTGTGGAGCACTGTAACAAAGTTTAAAGTAACGCTCTGACAAAACATGCGGAGGCAGAAGCATAATGGCGAAATTCATTGATGTGGAAGGGTTGCATACAATACGGTACTGCTAGTGTTGCTCCGCAGCCTGCCATAAATGTCTGACATAGCCTCTCTGCTCCCAGGCCTTGTTGTGCAGCAAGTTAATGTTGGCACAAACCAAATCCAAGCATCAAACACACCTCAAGATCAGCTAGGTGGACGCCTTTGTAGCATGGACATTTTGCATGATTATCTGAATGCCAGGCAACACGTGACAATACAGAGAAGGCACATTTTGCAATGGGTACCTTTCTGACAAAGGCACTTTCACATTCATCCCTACACACCTTGAGTTCTCTGGACACCTTCCTGCGATCTGCCCTCTTGAGGGCAAACATGGACCCATCCTGCTTGATCACCATGTTTGCGCCCGGGTGTACAGAAGTCCCATTCAAGATGCAGGCCTGCATTTCATCCATGTTGTATTGATTGACGTGTTGTGGGAATGTCATCTTCACAGCGATGTGCCTGGGTATCGCCACCTCATCAACGCCCAAGTTAGGATCGGGAGAGATCACTGTTCGGCCGCTGAAGTCCACTCGCTTTCCTGACAAGTTGCCTCTAAATCGGCCTGACTTGCCCTTGAGTCGCTGGACGTAACCTCTGAAGCAACGGAGCCATGCAAGGATTTACGGCACAGTGGGGCATCTGACGTCGCCAAAGCCAGACACCACTTCATTCTGCAAACTACGACCTTCCCACTGGGTGAGGGCAACAGGAAGCAGTGCAACGGCAGGCTGCAATGGAAAGAAATCATCGAAGAACAATCGCCAATAGCAATGGATAAAACCGCAACGCCCTAAAGTTGTGGTTGAATCTTCCATCGTACTTCTCACTGTGGACATCAGTCAATAGAGACTAAACAACTAGATAAATAGCCATTGGCAAACAGATGATGGCAAACAGACAGAAAATACAGCACTTCACTTGTTCATCCCTTTGCTTCGCTATGCTCATCCCTTATTCAGTGCAAGTACCACACCTTGCAATTTCATTTTTCATCCATTAGTACATGGCAATGCTATTGCACTTTCTGATTCTGCTGACAGTATCAACTGTGTGAATAAGATTTCCCCACCCTTCGCTGCTGCACGGCACCAGTCTGCCGCACCTGACTTTACGCTCTGGTTTCAGTGCTTGAGCAAGTCCAGGAACGTCAGAATTGATAATCACCGCCATCTCCACCTGCACCGCATCCCAAATCTCTGCAAGGTTCTGGGCCGTGAGGCCCTGCTCGAGGCCAACCCTCAAACGAGTGTTGTACTCGATCACCTGGCAACACGCCAAACAGTGACCTGCAGAATCAAATGCTCTCTTCAAGAGGGACAGCACCGGCCCCCCCCATTCAGGGGATGAGTTGGTTTCTAGTTCCTGGTTTTTGGTATGCCATTCTGGTCATCGACAACAACAGTGGCAAATTAAACTTTGGAAAGACAATTGGGCAAGCAGTTGCAATCAGAAAGGAAAGGAGCAATTCCCTCATCAAAACCAACGGATGGATTGCGATTTGCTGAGCAATGATCTGCTAAAGCCCCTCGCGATCACAGAATTTCTCTGCTGTGAGATTGTGCGATCAATTCATGTGGCCAACCTCTTGTGCTTTACATTGCCTTGAACTGTCATGTAACGTGGCACAATTCCCAAGTTTCTTCTGCATGTGGATGAGGGCAGCACCTGGACTCTGGCGAGTGCTGCATTACATTTGGAGTAAAAGTGCACATTCATTTACAAGGGATTGTGGAGGCAAGAATATCAGGAGCAAACTATTGTCTATGGATGCACAGCTGACCATCACTGCCCACAAGGTGGAAGGCGACACTGTTTCCTCCATGTGGCAAATGCTGCCCACGACATTCATCGTCCACAAGCCCCCCTTCCTTGAGTTCTACTATGGAGTTGCCATTCCCAGGCAGGGAACCCAGATACCAAGCTGGAACATGAACTGTGTCTCACTCTTCTTTCTTTAGATTCCAAATATGATGTCATGCTTTAGGAGCCCAAGCACCCATCCTGTCCCAACAGAAGAGGTGTGGCAGTTCTGTCACCTCACAAGAATGTGCAAGGTGATATGAATCCCAGAAGAAAGATTGGTCAAGCAAAGCTGAATGCACAGTATCAGCACAGAATGAGTGTAATTGTCAAATAGCAACTTTGAGACACCGGTGCCATTCAACATGATGTCATCTTTTGGAACGCAACAAACACTACGACAGTGGTCAGTTGTAGGGGTGGACGATTACCAAGAGCTTCATGTGACAGCTGAGGGCCTATTCCATTAGTTGTGAATATCCCAATTTACACTTGCCCTTGCCTCAGCAATTGCATCTGCGAATGTTCCTCATTTGGCCAACAACATAATGGGAAGCAACATGCCCTCACTCTCCATTCCACATTCAACATTTGACATGCATTGCAAAGGGGGAAAACCTGGGTTCGCACATCTGTATACTTCCTGTTGCCAGCCAGCCAGTTCACTGCAAAGACCATCTCATCAGTTCAGGACAGCAGCCTGTTCCGCCTCAGGACCATGTGGAGTGGTCCAGAATAAGCAATCAGTCAGAGACTGTGATGTACCAGACAAGGGCACAAATGTTTGTATGCACCACACCTGTGACAGCCTCATGGATATGTCATCTTCATTGCTGCCGATTCCCTCCATCTCTATCGATGGCCGTATGCAGACCGGCGGGACAGGCACAGTCGATATGAGCAAGTGTTCAGGCCGGCACTTTAAATCCAACAACTCCACGTCCGCTTCTGGTATTCTCTCTAAAAGGTGGTAAACCCGCAGGGGGTTGAGGTCGTCAGTGATCTGGGCCACATAGGCAAACTCAAGAAGAGAGAAACGAAGAGAAAGAAAAGAAGGAAAACAGAAAGGCTACAAAAGGTATCCTGGCATCGCCTGAGTGCTTCAAAGGACAATTGTTTCGCACATTGTTCTATAAGAAGGATTATTTGCACACAGTTCTTAAGAACAATTTTGTTTTGACAAAGGCTATCAATATGAAATTGTGGTGCCCAGCACAAAGTGATCACATGCCTCATGTGGAAAATCCTGTTTGAGAATAATGTTGGCTTCTGGAAATGCAAGTGACTAGCATCTTTCCAGCATATCACGAGCACCACCAAGACAATGCAAGATTTTGGAAAATAACAAAAGGCAGTTGAAATGTAAGCCACTTGCAGTGCTGGAAATTTGCCATTGTACACAATTGAGATCCACGCCCACCAGGAAAACCTTTGTCCATTCACAAAAAACAACGACAATAACGGTAATGGCTGAAGCACCGGAGTGCTGAGATCTGCTGTCGAAATTCGAAACAAAAGATGTTGAGAAAACAGCAGCAGGGGACTATAGAAAACATGCAAATCTTGGTTCCATGTCTGAGGAGGGACGGGTTCAATTTGCACTATCAGATCCAGCTGGTCACCAGAGTCCTTCAGTCTGAAAACGAGTAAACTTCTAGTTCTGGAGGTGAGTGGAGCTTTCTCATCTGATCGCAATTTCTGATCAATGCTCTCCCCACCTTTGCAAGATGGCTCTCAATCTGGTCATTGTAAACGATGGCATTTGCAAAGTCTTCTTTTGCCAGTTGGTGGCTCCTGCCCTTGAACTTGTCGTGCAGGATCTTATAGACACCCCCGGCCTTCTTCACTGTCCCATTAATTTCCCCACAGTACGGACAGTTCTTCACCAGCTTGCACTTGGCCACCAATTTCCTAAACGCAATCAGTTTCTGCGCCTTGTCCGTCTTGACGCTTCGAAACTTGCGCCGAAAGGGCTCCTGCTCCTCCCTCTTCAGCATCACCCTGGAGCACGTCTTGCAAATGCATTGGAGCACCTGCAAGCTTTATTCCTTCTTTAGAATCTCCACATTTCAACACATACCAGTGCATTAAAACATATCTCACAATACCTATAATGTACCAGAAAAAGCTCCAAAAAACTGCAACATAATCGATAGTCCGCATCCTGCTCTCGTCCAAACAGATCAGACACGTGCCTCACGCTGTGCGGCGACGCACAGCCCACAACATGACCCAGAGCGTGATTGATCGCGCTGAAATGAACGCCAAAAGATCACCTGCAGCACGTTGTTTATGTACCCCACGTGGAAGACCGGCAGGTGCAGCCTGATGAACCCGAAGTGCCCCGCGCAGTCCTGCAGCCTCTGCTCGCATGTCTGGCACACCGCCTGCTTGTTGCTGATCCCCAGCCTGCCGTCCAGAACGCCCCCGGGGTGCGAGCTCCTCTCTGGCATCTTGTACAACTTCGACTCGTGCACGTGAATCTCCCCGCACCGCGAAATCTCCTCGGGGCATTGAATCCCAAACTCGATCTGACGAATCTTCTGAGGGGCGGGGGCGAGCCTGAATGGATCTTTGGTGTAGAAGACCACCAGGTTGTCCGCAGCCGCGGCATCCCCGTGGCTGGGACCAGCGTCCCGGACGCCGGCGGAGGCGCGGGCGGCCATTGGCGTGGCGGTCTCCGGTGGCCCGAGCGTCCCAACCCCTCGAACAAATGCGAGCTTTGTGCAGTAGTACTGCGGGTTACAACGCTGTTTTTGCGGTGTTTGGTACCTCTTTCCCTCTCAAGGCACGCGCAGTTTTCAGCTGCTCAGAGGTACCTTTTATCATAAAGAAAACCACTTTTCTCGGGGTGCTGGGTACATCTTATCGCTCTCTGAGCACTGGCTTTAGTCATGTGCTCGGAGGTACTGAAGATCGCGGCAAAAAAACACTTCTTCCGCGCTGTTTAGTGCCTCTTCTCGCTCTCTGAGCACTTGCATTTTGCAACTGCTCAGAAGCACCATTGATAATGGGAAAAGCACTTTTCCATGACAAAGCACTTTTCTCCGTTAAAAAGCACTGTCTTTCCGTGACAAAGCACTTTTTCTGCCGTTTTAGCAGGGTCTAGTGCTCCCCCAAGGAGAAGATGGGATCCGAACACAGAAAAGCTGAAGGACTAGTTTCACACCCTGAGTGGTTGGCTCCACACATGCATTGAGTCACTGCCAGGGCAGCAGCGGACGCGCCACAAGTCATGGCCCCGCCAGAGACGCCCAACCGGGCCGATAGGGCCCAATGGCGCTCGACACCTTCGTCCCCGTGGCGCCCGGCTCCGACTTCCCCCTTGAAAACTTGCCCTTCGGGGTGTTCTCTCGTCGGCGCCAATCTGGTGAGCGCCCATGCGTCGCCGTTCCCCATTTTCGCTTGGTGCCATCTGCCGTGCATGCAGCATGGAGTGTGGAGAGTTGGGCAAGAGCGTCTTGCGCAGTGTAGGGAGCAGTATTGTAGGAGCATCTTTCGAAGCATGCAGAAGAATGTCGGAAGCGCTTTTGGCAGGCATGGTGGCTGACCAACGCGCAGCGCATTGATTCGTAGCTCAACGGAGCGCCTTGATCAAAGCGGTGCCTGCCGCGCTCGCGGCTCGCAGTCTTCTGCGTCCTCCTTCCCGCTGTGGAAGAGAACTGCGCTAGGAGAGGGAGAGTTTGACATCAAATGGGGAACCCTTTTGTGCAAAGGTTGCGACTCTACAAGTCGTGCCCCATCCTTGGCATGTACAGAGTGGTTGGCCCGCTTTTTCTCAGCCACTGAAGGCAGCCAATGCACAATCGCCCAACCGCGAAAGGAGGTTTGCCCTGGTTTTTGACGCCAATTGTGCGACGCGTTCTCCATTTGGTCCAGGGGGCGATCCTTCCTGTTGCTGCGGCCGCGTCGGCGTTGCACTGGGGGAGCATGTCGTAGACCTGGGGACGCTGTCCGAGGCTGGCGCCTTCACTGGACCCATGCTGTCCGGCGCGGACTGCTTTCGTAAGGCAAGAACGGCATCTTTCGTGCAGAAACGGTGCAAGGCTAAAGTACTTATGCTGGCGGTGCTGATACTGGGCTAGTTTGTGCTTATTTTATCCTTCTTATTTGTGCTAATTTGCGCTAATTTATGCTAATACATGCTAATTTGTGCTGATTGTTGTGCTCATTTAGTCCGAGGAGAGTACTGCCATGCTCACAGGCAACGCCAATGACTTTTTGTGTGAATGTTTGGAGACAGAGTATTTGGGCGTGGGAAATTTTGACATATCAATATTTATTTTCGATATGTGTGCATTTGATGCACGGCTTTTGCGTGTTGCAAATGGGTGGCGAATGGTGACATGAACGAATGCAGAGCATACAAACTGTTAGTTGTGTGCAACCAGATCCCTGGTGCTGTCTGCAAGGTGCAAGGACCTTGCTTTATGTTGCGAAGTAGATCTCCTTGTCAAGCGAAAGAAAACATTTCATATAATTGGCGATGCCTTCCTGGTAAAGAAAGGCCAGACTCTTTTTCCATTGTGTGGAAGTTGGTGCATCGCACATGGCTGTAATATGTTGCAAAGGTGAATGCCATCCAAGGGACGTAAGGGATTGCACAAGGAAATTGTCTGTGGAGAATTGCGTATGAGAATGGTGAAGACGAAATGTAACTCAAAGCATTGGAGGGGTGACTGAGGCTGCCACCGTGTTTGTCTGTTGGTGCCCTCCTTATCAACATGGTGGGTGTACTGTTAATGGCACCTACCAGGCCACATTCGCATATTTCCATAACTGGTTGGCTGGTGACTTGTGCTGTGCTCCCTGTGCTGCAACCAGCATTCCTTCTTGGAGAACTCTGCATCATCTTCTTGCCAAGCATTTTGATGGCCCTGCAGACCTCTAGAAAAACTGCATGTTGTCCAACGCTCCACAATCTGTGGAGACATGTGCCATGGCCAAAGTGCCATGAGCGAATTGTTGGCATGGATACATTCATTCACTCAGCATCATCTCCTGGGGCGAGAGAGCTCCACAAGAACTGTGCTAGCGGGAGAGCCACCACTGCATGCAAGATTCTTTGCAGCAGGGAAAGGGTGCACTGCGGTGGAGATCTCCTGAATAAAGATGTTGTCAATTCACCCGTCCATGCAGTGAATGTTGGTTCCTGCCAACAGAATGTCTTTATGAATCTGTTCCAGGGCTCCCTGAACGAATTCATGGCCCTTGGTTACGCGGCCTGGCAAGAGGCCCGAACTACTCTGACTCGGCTGCTCAGCTCAGCAGAGGGTGTGCTGAGGGATGATCGCACACTGCAGGAGAAAATTCTCATCCCACAGGTGTGTGCAGCTGTTGTTGTTTTCTTTTCTTCCATTGTCACAGATGCTGCAGAAATCCCCTTGTGCAAGAGGAAAGTGCTCGACTGTTGTCTCGTTGATTTGTTTTTTGACATGTTGTTTCAAAAGAGAATATGGACTTGTTGCACATACATACCATTTATGCATTTATGATGTCACTTACTGCTATTATTATTGTGCTATTGCATGGCTAGTATTCCATTAACGTGGACCTGTGCCATTCAATTTGTTCCGTTTCTGTGGCTACCTTTGCCTTTGCAGGATGGAAGAGTGCATACCCACCTGGCAGGTGATTACAGGCAGTGGGGTAGTCATTCTGTAAGGCGTTCTGTAATGGCGCATGACGGGCACTGTGCCGTTGGCATGGGCTCTTAGAAAGGGATGCGGGGCATGGGTTGTCACTGCTCAGACTGCACGGAGGTTCAGCATTGGATGGCGGATGTCGCTGTCTTGTGCTGGCTGATGTCTATTGCATCCATGTCTTCGAACTTGCCTTGAGGCATAGCCTGCCTCTGTCTGGAATCATGAGCAGATTAAGGGACGTGGAATGCGTAAGAGCCTTGTGTGCTCGCCTGCATGAGTCCACAGCAGAAAAGGGTGACAAGAGGGCCCAAACACTTTCAAGGGTCTGAGGTCAATGTTTGGGTCCTTAGTGTTTGGTTCCATCTGCACATGGAGCAGATCACGAGGCTTCAACAATGCTGAATGTATTGGCATCCGTTTTGGATCAAGTGATTTCGCCCAAAACATGCAAAGGCCCTACGTTTTCACCTGCCGACACAGCTGTCTCAGCCTTCCTTGCTTCCCAGCAAATGTAGTTTACGAATGCTTCACACTCACGCTGATGTGGGGCCCATTGATTGCTTTCTCCTGTGCCACTTATGCTGCTCCATTTCAGACATTGTCCAGCTGCACATGCCGATTCATGCAGTACTTTGCACAAGACGGGAAAAAAATCTTGCAGTATTCTGTGCAAGGGGAAGGAGGGGATGGGTGGGGGTTGGGTTTGATTGCGCAACAAATATCCTGTCTGTTAGGAAGCCAGATTTTCATCTTTTGGCTGATGGCTTGGTGTGGGTGATGTCTCGATCAATGGATTTACATTTTTTGCAGCTAACCCCAGGGTGTGTATGTGCCTCTGCATGTGAAGAGCGAAGTTACAATGCATCTGCCAGCGCGAATTGGGGATTACACAGACTTTTATGCTTCCAAGGAGCATGCAACAAATGTGGGAACTATATTCCGTGGAAAGGATAATGCCCTGCAGCCCAACTGGTGAGTGGCCCATGATGCACCCGGGTTCTTGGACTTATACACAGCAGCCAACTAGTGATGTGGTCTTTTGGATGAAATCGTAGTCCTGTGACCCGTCAGGGCACACTATACCCAGACTAAAGTGCGGAAATGCCTATTATGTCTAAACTGCCTATAGTTTCAGCTAAAACTGTGGTGTGGACATGCTGTTCTTCTGCACCTCTGCTCTTGCGCCCACCCCACCCATGAAGGCAGGGTGACATACTGTATGTATTGCTGTACATATTCTGCACTTTTCCTGTTTTGAAGTCTGGTGGTTTTCCACAGCACACGACAAATCCCACCACTTACGCCCTGCAGGCGACGATGTTGCACAGCAGTGTCTGAACGACTGTAATCACCTGCCATTTGAGTCCACCCCCTAGTAGTATCCACCTCCCTCTCTTGGGATCCAAACACGTTAGTATCCATGGACTAGTGTTAGCGTCCTTCCAGAACTGTCATCAAGGTGCGTTGATTAGCCTTGACGATACGAAGCCAGTGGTGCCATGGTGATTTCAAAGCACCTTTTGTTGTGCACAATTGTTGCCCTTTAAAATGCATCAGGTACTGTTAAGGTGCTGGCCTTTGGCTAAAGGCTAATGTATTGGTGTATTGCCTGGCAGCGAACAAGCTGCCAAACCAAACTAAACCACAATGGCTTGCAGATTTCAGCAGAGCTCGCATTGGGCACATTAACTAAACTGGAAAATTCGATGGATTGCATTCATCAGAAGGAGGCATGGAAGACAATGACCTTGCAGTTGCCAGTGATGGGGTGCAGAAAGGTGCAGTTGTGGTTGGCCCCAATTCCCAGGAACTGAATCAGATATTGGGGACACACTAACTTTCTGTTTTGGATTCTTTCTATGGTAGGTGCCACTTGCCAGTGGCTTACCACGGACGAGCATCATCCATTGTGCCATCAGGCACTGATGTGAAGAGACCAAGGTGGGAGGTCTGCCAGAAAACCTGCCCCAAGGCCTTGCGGTGGTCCGCAGAGGCCAAGTACAGTTCAAGAACTTATGTGTTGCCTACGGAGTACAGAGCTATGTACAAAACCAAATAAAAGCTCCATGCAGTTTGGATGGGAGTGCACCTGTCACCACCTTGTGGGCGAAATTCCACTGTGCTCCATGTTCTGCAAAAGTAATGGAAAGGATGGTATCTGCACGGTTGCCTTAAGGCACGTGGAAAAACCTGATTGAGGCAGCTGGGATGCCCAGGGGCCAGACACTGAAGCCCGGAAGCACCCAGCCACACTTTGTGCCAAGCGCTGTTGTGGACTTTGAGTTGGAAATGGTGAGGAAGCACATGAAAGCTGGTGATTCCACTGCAAAAGAAGTCATCATTCATACCTTTTGTCAAAAGTGCTTGAAACCACTGACATTCATGCCATTTTGGGTAATTGCAGACCCAGCGGCTGCACCCACTCATAGAGAATGTACAGGCTGAAAAGAGATGTGAGAGTGGATGCTGAGATTATCAAGATGTTGTGATTTCCACTAATGCAGCGTTGTGCTGGCTGAAAATGATGTCATTGCCTTGGGTGAGCAGGGAAAAGAACAGAAATGTGGAACAATTGTGCATGTGAATCACCCGATGTTGCCCAGCAGCTGCGAGTGAGTAGCACAGTGCCTGCATCTTGTGGCAACGATTAATTCAATGCATTTCCGTTCAAGTGGCTGAAAATTCACTTGATGGCCCATTCGATGTTCCACCACAACGTGGCAGAGAAGCGACACTGCATTTTCTAGGCGATGAATGCCCATCTGCAGGGCTTATGTGGGCAGTACCCATAACTGTGACTGGCGCCCCCTGTTACAGCAGCAGGCTGCTTTCATGTGAGGAAGATATGACCCCATTACTCCCAACAGTTCTGTTGTTGCGCAAGTTGGTGGGTGCCCATCACTTGTTTTGCTGTGCGGAAACAAGTCGATGCAGGTTCGCCAGTTTGCAACAGGGTCGTGTCCTCTCCCCAACAAAGGCCCATAGAGCCATAGCACATGTTGTGAGTCACTATCAAGCTGCAATGAACCCACAAGGTGTCCTTGAGATGGTGTTAATGGTTGCAAACAACAGTATGGAATGATCTCACATCCTTCACCTCGTACTGGTGAACGTGACCTATCATGTCACACCACTGAGGTAGCAAGTACTGCTGTGGAGATCGTTCGATTCGATGCAACGATTTTGCACACTGATGCTTCAGTTGCAAGGTATTAGACCGCGTCAGGCAGAGAGTGTTGGATATGTTTCTGTCCATCAGGGAGCCTTCGTTGGTCCTGGCAATCAGCTTGGGAGCCCTATACCCATCGAATCTGCCAAAGAGCACATTTTTGGTATCGTCCTGCTGAACGACTGGAGCGCAAGAGACATACAGAAATGGGAGTATGTGCCGCTTGGTCCATTCAACGGCAAGAACTGGGTGAGCCATCCAAACGGTCATGCGTCCAAACGTTCCAAATAGCAGGCAAAACAGTGGAAGAAGCACATGAAATGCAGGTTCCCCAATGCCAAGGAGTTCCATTGTGGCGGGAGCTCTCTGTGGCAAGGCTACAAGGGAAATTGAAGATCTTACTTGTTTGCATGAACAAGTGCCAAGACATGCCAAAGTCGATGGAAGCACCTCTGAGATTTGGGATGTGGCACACAAATGTGTTCAAGAGCTCTGCTTGTTTGTTTCCTGTTTGCTCATGAACTCACATTGGGCCTGTGTACACGTGGCTGACAAGAACCTAAATATGAAAGGAAGGCAGGATGGCAGCATCCGCGTATTTTAGAACTGCCCTTGTTTATGAGGGCAACAGAACATATATCGAAACTGCCTTGGCTTGATTTGGTGCCACCAACCCAACTAATCCCAGTTTTTATGTTATTCATGCATGCTGTGCCGCATCGCTGCTGAAAGGACCTGTGTGATGTTTCCACTCAGTTTTGTGTACATTCAAGTGATGACTACCTCCAGATAGTGCCGTGGTGGCGTCAGCCACTCGTTCTTTGGATGTTGACCTGCTCGAACGGGTGTGGCATACTCTGTTGAGCTTTTTTGGGAAGCTGACTTGGTAGTTCTGAATTTAGTGATGGTGCGTTCAGTACCTTTGCAAGTGATGGGCAAGCAAAGATGTACATTTCCGCGGTGCTGAACGAGGCACAATTCGATTTGCATGTTTCCGCCAAAGCATGGCACAACGTTGCACGCACGGGCGATTGATCAATCAGCAGATTTGTCAGTCCGTCAGCCAGCCAGCGAATAGATCAATAGACCAGTCCATTAGCCAATGTCCTTGCCTGGGTAGCAGCCATGGACGAGTCAGGCCTGCAGGTGCTGATCTAAGAGTGCTGGAGCCCTGTGAGGAGCGCCGCCTCCTTTCCTGTCAGGAACGAACTGTTCTCCAGAATAGTGTCACTGTCCAGAGCCTGCAAGACGATGACAGGTGCAATTCCATGAGCGTGTGCGTCCGACGCAGGCCACCACAGTCTCGCCTTGGGTTGTCACGTTGGACGCCTTGGAGCCCTTTGAGTGTCCAGCGCCGGTCCAGGAGCCCCCCGTGCTCCCTTACTTGCGGGAGCAGCACCGGACAACGTACGACGTCCAGCTGGAAGTTCAGATTCAGCCTCGCGATTCCTCAGAGGCCGCGGCAGTGTCAGCGTCCAATCTGAGACACCTGTAGGTGACTGTGCGGAGCACGGGAAATGAAAAGCACGCTCGAACAACCGTTCTCAACATAGTCGTGCATCCTGTTGCCTTCCCGGTGCAATGGGAGTGCTTGTCTTGCTTTGACACATACAGGCTTGGTGCTTACGTTTACCTTTTTACACGTAAAAACGCAAACTTAATGTAAAAACGTAAACTTAATTTAATACAATTTGCGAACAGGGCTATTTTTACGGCTGTTTTTGCGTTTTGACGGCTCGCTGGGACACCTAGGTTCCGCTATGGAAGTATCGTAAAATGATCAGTCGTCCGCCATCTCCAGCACCCGCAGCAAGGCGTACATACGATTTGTATTTATGAAAACCAAGCCTGGACATATGTGCGAAGAGGCAGCCCGAAGGTCGCTCTACCATGCATGTAGCATTCTCGGTGGTCTCGGCAGTTGACGTTCACTTTCTGCTTTTCGCTCACACCCCTGCCGTGGCCCGCATGTCCGCTGGTGGGACTTTGTGACATCAGCATTGGCTCGCTGGATTGACCTTCTGGGCTGAGAGCCTTTTCTTTCTTTTTCTGACGCGACAACCGTTTTCTGTCGACTTCATCCTGCATGCTCTATGTATGCTATATTTTTTATGTTTGAGCTCGTGCGCACATAGTTTGTTTGCGCTTTGTGTTGGTCTTCTATACCGTTCTTGCTCTGTAGTTTACTGTATTTTGGCGCTTGTTTTGGTCGCCAGTACGGACACAAGCACCGTTCCCGGGCACACGCCAGGCTTGCCGCGTTCACAGACCTACAGTCGCAGCCACCCTCTTGTTTGAACATTTTGTGCTTTGTGTGGTCACAAACTGGGTGGGCTTTGAACGATTAATGTTGATTGGCGCCTCTGACGTGCGCGGCCGTGGTCGGTACAGGTATTGGACATTTCCGCAGATGGTGGCCCACCACACGAGCTCCGGTTGCAACCTGAGACCAGGGGACTTGCTTGGAACGGGCACCATCAGTTGCGAGGTACCTCAATCCTTTGATTGTAGTTATCGAAATGTGACAAAGTGCTGCGCTCGCTCCCTAAAGGCACAAAAACCTGACACCCTTCATTTCCGGATATGAAGTCATGAGGGTCATGAGGTTATGAAGGCATGAAGGTTGCGAAGGTCATGAAGGCTACGAACGCCATTGAAGTCGTTTCGGGTTTCGAGTGTGCCCAGGCTTTTCGACTTGCTTTTTAGGTTTTATGTCACGCCATTTGGTTTTAGGTCTTACGGCCCTTCATGACCTTCATGACCCCCCTTCTTGACCTTCATATCCGGTGACGATAGGTATCGAACAATCCTCTTTGAAGGCGGTGTCGGGCTTGACACCACGCACAGAGCTGCGGGGGATACCAGGGCTGATCATTTCACGCTATTTCGATGTTGAAATACGCACATTTCTTGATCGTGTTGAATTGCCATGGCCGCGTGGTGCGAACCACCTTAAGAAATGCGCCAACTCGTGAAATGGCGATCACGAATGTGGCGCCTTTCCGGTAGTTGTGGTGCTGTTTCTGGGCGCGCTCCTAGCGTACCCGAATCGCCGTGGTTGTTGACTGGACATGCGTCTGGTGCAAGCAACCGTGAAAGGAAGCATAAGTAAGTAAAGCGCCAGTAAACGAAAGCAAGCATCCGCAATGTACGAGTAAATAGAAGCAAGCCAGGCTACTTTTGATTGGTTTCCTGATGCTGCTTTCCTTGGGCGAAATGGGGGGCTGACGGCACCTTGTTGCCTTGACTTGCCTTCGATAAAAGACCGTCTCACACAACTCTACGTAGAGTACAAATCGGTTCATGTTGCTAACAATCGTGTACACATAGCGTAATACGTGTCCAAAATGGGCAAAATCGTGTGCTTTCAACCTTGTTTTTGGTCCCATTTTTTGCTAGTGGAGTGCTTTTGTATTGATATATTATCATTAATTTTGTTGATTTAATTTTATTGATATATTCAACAGCCCTCGCAGTGGCATATGTATGTCGTCAAAGACGGGCTTGACCTTGTGCTTTGTGGCGATATGTCAAATGACAATTTTCCTGTGCCTGCGGCCTGCGCAGGACGGACCAGGGAGCCTGCTGGAGCTGTCTTGGGCCGGGCAGCGCCAAATTGCCTTCGAATGCGGTGGCTCCACCCACAACAGGTGTTACCTCATGGACGGTGACACGGTCATCTTGAAGGGGCACTGCGCAGGCCCCAACGGCCGTAGAATTGGGTTTGGAGAGTGCAGGGGTCGTGTTCTGCCCGATGATTCACAATGCTGACGCCAGCAAGTTAAGCTTCGTCCCCATTCGCCGTGTATCACATCATCCATCGTGTATCTGTAAGACGCTTGCCGCCTAATATACGGCAAACAGCTAGCTCAAACGCGTCGTGTGTGGCAGCTGGAGTGATGCCTGGAGTTGTTCACAACAGATGGTGGATTGCTCATGTCGTTTGTATTTCCATGCAGGGGCAGCACACAATAACACGTGCTAGCCGTTGCTGTTTCAAAACAACAAAAGCTAGCACGTGGTGTTGTGTGCGACCCCTGCACGAAGTTACAAACGACGCGAGCAAATCACGAGCTGTTTCATGCCACAATTTGTCATGCTGCCCATCCGTGTATGCTTGCCTGGACAGCGACACCTAGACTCTTTGGTGAGCGCCCCCAACTTTTTTGGGGGGTGGCCGCCATGTCCTTGAGGGCCATCTCCAGAAGGGCGACAATGCAATCACCATTCTCTTTCTCGCTGTGCGTTACCTTGTGGGAACTTCACATGGAACCGCCTCCCCGCAGGTGGGAACTTCCAGACGACATTGCCCAGTGACACCCACATGCAAAGAACGACTCCAGTCGCTCGCTCGATTGCTCGCTCTTCACAAGCCATGTACTTCAACAGCATATGATGTAGTCGCTAAGGTCTAATTATTGATATACAATTACTCGTTGTCTTTCTCGCTGTCTTACTTACTCGCTGAAAGACCCACTAGGAAGGCACGAGCGGCTGTTTGCAAGCCACGATTCGCGGGCCAGTCCCTGTCAGTGCCCCACAACGCCTAGCGGCGACGCAGTAACAGTGTCAAGCCACGCAACCATCCGGGCACAAGCAGGTACCGCAAAGTGCTGATTCTTACACCAATTGTTACCGGAAGAGGGTCTGTGACCGACCAGTCGATGAGCCCGTCTGCCAGCTGACTAGCAGCTGCCTGGCCGCCCGACTCTGCAACCACCGGGAGGAAGCCGCAGGGGCCACCATCCAACGCAGCGTGTCCCAAACGATGACCAGGCGGCACACGGCAACGGGGCCAACGGGACCCATCAGCCCACTCCCCCAGTACATCATTCCGCGCGCATCGCATCCTCAGTGCGTTGTGCGCGCCCCAGACCGCCCCAGCCGGACGGGCCCGCCGGTGCTGGCTTCCGCCCGCGCCTTCAAGGCAGCTGCCACTGGGGGGACCTCCTTCCCCCTGGCTGGCGCCGGCAGCGGTGACACATGAAGTTCGCCATCCAGCCGTGAACGGCGGGCTTGAAAGACTCGGGGACTTGCAGCGGGATAACGGTTGTTCTGACTCTAGCGGCTCCGCCCCCCAAGGTGGGT
The DNA here is from genome assembly GCA_905146915.1 of Ostreobium quekettii. Lineage (NCBI taxonomy): Eukaryota > Viridiplantae > Chlorophyta > Ulvophyceae > Bryopsidales > Ostreobiaceae > Ostreobium > Ostreobium quekettii. The sequence continues at coordinate 31,778 of CAJHUC010001357.1, read as the reverse complement.
TGACGCCTGCGGCATCGAAAGACTTCTGGCGAGCCCGCAAGCAGTTTGCTTCCGGAGCGGAGGTCACGGAGGCCGCCCATCGCGCCAAGGCGCAGACGCGCGTCCGGAGGTGCGGCGAATTCATGTGACGTCTTTCGAGCCTCAAGAATTTGCGAACCTGTTGACGGCAATTTGTGGCATCGCGGCGAATTGGCGGGATCGGCGGCTCTTTTTCGTCGTGGCGGATCAATAGGGGGCCCGATCGGGCGCAGCAGTAGCAGGGGGGGATGCGCTGCTGGCTTTGCAAGGGGGGTTTCGGGACGCATGGTTTGGGGTGTTGCGGGGGGCTGGTGATCGCCTTGGCCGGCAGATTGCGGACGGGGTGGATGGAAGGACGCGCGGCGAACCGCCTGCGTGGGATCGCGCAAGAGCGGAGGCCGCCGGGGTCGTCTTGAGCCATCCCGATAGTGCCGCGGGCGGTCTCACTCCGTAATAGGGATGCTCGTTCTCCCGAAAGCCTCGCTTCGGCAACGACTGGATTGGCATGCGCCGGGAGCGCGCCGGACGCCGCCTGGCATCCGCCCATCCACTGCCCCTGCTGATGCAGCTTCGCATCTCGTGGGGGCGCTGGCTGGAAGGGCGCCCTGCTCGCCGCTCTTGTCCCTCAAATAGCCCCGACGCGCAACTAACGCATTCGCAACGCCCATTGGTGGAATCCGGTGCACGGCTGGCTGTGTAGATGTGCACCGCCCATGCCCGCTCGACCTTGTTGCCCAGCTTCCTCGCGGTCTCCTCCGGACTGGGCGCTGCTGGGCGCGCTTGTCCCCCCCCCCTTTCGATCGCCCCCTCGCCGCTGCAAGTTTTTGTTCCCACCGACAGCATTGCGGCCAAAATGTCATGGTTGAAAAAATGCGCCGAGGAGAGGCTCGACTGCCCTGGAAGTTGCGGGGCTGTTTGCTGGAAGGGTCCCGTCCGTCTGCGCGGAAATCGCTTTGGCGACGTTGAACCGAAGAGTGTGCCAGGCATGGGATGGGCCCCCACTGCCTGGGGTGTGTGTTTGGGTGTGCGTGTGTGCCGAAATGGGGCCTCCTCGGAAGGCACCAGGAAATGGGCGGCAGTTCCCGTGCCGGCAACAGCTCTTCTGTCATGTTTTATTGGTGCAACGTTGAACGCCAGCGCATAGAGCAGGTGTTGAGGCCCACTGAGCCCGAAAGAAAGCTTGGGGTTGAATCCCACCCTGTGTATCCTATCCAAAGCGGTTTGGATGATTTTGGGACGTGGTGCTATCCCTGGGATTGATACGCGGTCTACGGAGCTGTAACCGAATCTGCCCACCTCGAGTACCCTTCTCACACATCCATTTTTCCAGAGTGCCTTGCAACGCATTTCTCTGGATTCGCGCCATTAAACGTCGCTCCCTCCTTGTGCCGGCTTGCAGTAAGGACTTGCCCTCCACTCTGTTTCGGAGCTCTGCACTTCCAGAAACGTTCTGTGGCACTGTGCTCGGACTTGTTGGGTTGGAATCCAACACGAACTCTTGGAAGGTGTAGGTGGACATTGCTCCCCCGTTGCTTCAATGTTCCGGAGTGACTCTGCACGGCCGGCTAATGTACTGTTCTGTGCTACCGAAAAGTTGTTGTGGCAGAGCACTCTGTGCAATGTGTCTTGTGCCCACTGTGGTCAAACTGTTTCAATCACTGTGCCCTTGCACCTTGGGGGGGTTGACTGGCACCCCTGCGCCCGCGATATTGGTCCCCAGAAATGCTTGGTTGTCTCCATAGCTCCATGACACAAGCACGGCAAATGCATCAAAGCAATGCATTGATGCGTCACTGATCACTACATCAGTGCGCTGCCAAAACGTCCCACGTGTGTGGGATCAAGACACACACATGGGCCGTTTGCGCAATCAATGTAGAACAACGTCAGCAGTACAGGAGACACTGGCACTTTGTCTGCATCCATCCTCGACCTCATCACATTCGTGTGGAGATACTAAGCACAACTTCACAGAGACACTTTCTGGAAGTTGCCATGTTCCAAAGAGCTAATTGCAAATGCTCAATTGCATTTTGGAGAGCTCCCAGCCAGTAATGACCTATGCGGGACCTTCCAGCTCCACTGCCATCCTGCCAGGCGGTGTGGGGTTCCTGCCACCTTGCAACATAGCGGGGCTTCAAATCTGCCCTCGTGGCATCTTTCACAGCACAAAGGGACAGCCCAGCAAGGCTCCTATTTTAACATTTTGCTATCAGGAAGACCACAGCCCACGGTCGCACTCTCGTTCAGCAGCCCCTGCTGCAACGGACATCAACGCATGAGGCCGCTTCACAGGTTCCCATTTTGGCCACCGGTTTTCAGGCCCAGCCAGCAGCCGGCAGCCCGTCCCCACCACGGAAAGCAACAGCAAGCAAGGCAACCGAGCCCAAACAACCCACCTGCCTGCGCCAACGCCCGCAAACAACCAATTGCTCAAATTGCCGCAAAATGGCGCACCAAGTCTGGTCATCCTTGCATTAAACAGCACCCAAAAGCAAAGTGAACAAAAAGAAAAATTGAAAAAAAATGAAAAAATGTCTCCCTTTCCATTTTTGCGAAGACAGCTGGACGCAATCCAATTCCCCCCTCTTAACCGCAAGGAACCCCCCATCCCGCGCTCCAAACCCCACCCCCTGTCCACGTGTGAGCGCTCTTATCTGTCCCGGCCAACCCCCGCCCGCATCTCCCTCAAACGTCGGGAGGAAAAGGAGGGGTGCGGCCTCGGTCGCATGCAATTCACGAACCTCATCCCCGGCACCCAATTAGTCCCTGTGCCTGTTCCGTGAAGATCCCTTCTTGTCTCGACATCCCAAACCCTAAAATCCTAGAGCACTGACCCACTGACCGGCGTTGGCCTCCTCAGCGGAAGGAGAAGCATCTTCACGGAAAGGATGGACGGACTAACAGGTTCTCCTCAACCCCCCTTTCCATGCACACCAGCACACGGGTGTAGTGCAGCAACCCTTCTTGCATCTCCGCGCTCGCCCATCACGCCTCCTTCCTCCGCAGCAACGTCACGCTGACGCCATTTGTCATCCCGGCGGGCCGCGGGGCGCGGGACCCGCCCACCGGCACGACCCAGGCACCCGCCCCCCCGGCCGCCAGACGGGCGGGTGTGAGACTGACTACTCGGTGTCGGTGCAGGTGGGCGACCCTTGGCACGCAGTCGGGCGCGGGAGGGGTCCAGGCAGCCGCGCCGGCCCCCCCCCGGAGATCTTTAGCCCCACATCCCCCCGTTGGCCTACCCCCCCTCCCAGCTTCCCTCGGATTCGCCGGCCAGCCTCGCAGCCCCGTTTCGGTACTCGGGAGGCGCCGCAGAGGGCAGAAAGCTCGCTTTGGGACGGCGGTGAAGCGCCTGGACTCTTTTCTGAGGGGTTCTGGAGCGGGCCTTGTGGAGAAAACGGGTGCCGGAAGCCGGTCGCCGGCCTTGCCGGGAGTCGTAGGGCCGGTGCACAGATCCCTTGCGGGGCATCTGCGCGTTCCGCGCGGCCTTTTCTGCGATCTGCGGCGGTCGGGCACCGGTTCGGGGGTGCCGTTTCGCCGGGGCCTTGGCGGCGGGCGCCAATGAGAGCGGCCGGTCGCATGTGAGGGCGAGGTGACCATGGCCGGGGAGATGTCGAAGGAGGTGGTGAGCACTTGCATTGGCGTGCTCAAGAGGATCGAGGTGAGGGGCGGCGGGGGCGCAGCGCGGGTCGCGATGATTCGTCGGGGCTTGGGATCCCGCGCCCCCCGTCGGCTTGCTCCCTGCTGCCGGCGTCCAATCGCCGCAATTCGGCCCTTTGCGCCCGATGCCTCCGCCATTGCCGACGTCACGGCCATCTGGCTTCGACACCAACCCTTCCGGAATCGTTGGCCGGGCTGCTGCGCCATTGCCCCCCGCCGGATCCGTGTGGCGCGCCGCGGCGTTGGCGGGCCCTCAGGGATCCCCTGCTGGTCACCGATGCCTGGATGGGCGCCGAATGGCCCATTTTGGCATCAGATCGAGTTATTGTTCCGGGCTTCTCCGGCGTTGCCCCCGGCGTGGGACTTCCAACGTCCGCCCATCGGCCGTCTCGGCGCGTGTTTCGGCCTGCCCCGGCCGTGCAGCCCTTCGTTTGGCTCGCCAGTTAGCGCAATCGTCGCGAAGAGGTGAAGCTTATATGGGCATCCGTAAGGCAATGTCGGGAATTTTCTGAGGCGGCGTGAAGGCGGATGGGGACGGAAAGCTGAGCCCGGAGCCCGGATGGTGGCTGCCGCCGGCGTTTGCGCCCAACTGGCGGATTTTGGGGGGCCCTTAGTCGCTGGGGCGCCATCGAGAACCCTGCTTGTGCCCGCGCCTCACGCCGCCCGGAGGGGGCACAATTCGAGCTGAAGGCCAAGCGCGGCAACGGGCGCGCCATCAATTCGTGAGGCAGCCGCGAGGCGGAGCGGGGCTCTGAGGAAGGAAGGGCAGGGCGCGGCCCCACAGTGCCCGATGTGTCCTTTTTGCGGCAGCGCAAGCTGTTGCCGCAAATGTCGTGATGGCGGCAGCCCGCTCTGTTTTGCCGGCTCGCGAAGGGGCTGTGCACGTTGCGTTCGCGCCGCCGAGTTGTCCGAGCTGCTTTTTCCCCCTCGCGAGACCAAAATCAGCCCCTGTGCCGTCCAGGTGATGGTGGGCGCGCGCACATTCAAGGCGTTTGTCCCTTCCCACTTTTCTGCTCGCTACCAGTCTGCGACGCATGCAAAAGGCGTTCCGCGACGCCGCCGCCAGCCGACGTGTGCGTCGACAGTAAAGTGCCTTTGCCATGGATTTTGTTGGGCCCCAAGACAAGCACTGAAATGGCACTCAGCAACAACGCGGTGGCTATCCGACCTGCAGCCATGGGCTTGCTGCCGGGCCCAAGTTATTCGCACACCTACACGCACGAGACTGGGGCGTGATGCTTTCTTAGGGTTTGGCAGCTTCCTGTATTCGGATTAGCAACACATGGGAACAAAGCCAGAGGTCGGATTTGTGGCAGGGTGTGTGCAGAGGCGGGATGGCCACTCTCAATGTTGCAACCCCCCTGCAACACGACTAGCAGCAGCATTGGCTTGCAAACGCAACTGATCTTCATCTTTGTGAACTGTTGTCGTATTTTGAGAGCCATGGATGGAAAAGCAGCCCTATGCCTTGGCTGGCAAGGACCCACTCCCTGCTACGTTGTGTCGTTTAGGGCAGATGCGATGAGAAATGCTTTTTGTTCCTCCAGTGCCTCCATGTGGGTCCTTCACTTTGAGGTTGAAACATTATTGTAGATGCGACTGGCCGCCAGTTGTTGGAGGCCATAAGCCTCCTTAGGAGATGGGCCTGGGGCGATTGTGGGCATGCATCAATGAGTGGCAAAATGTTCATGGCATCCCAAAATGAGTCACACACACCAACACCCTCTCTTATGAAACCATTCTGGGATTTAGCAAACGTCGGTTTCATAGAACCATGCAACTCCAATACATCGAGGTACAGTGACCCTTTGTGTGAAATCAGGCTGTTTGGGTTGCAGAATAATACCAATAATGTACCAATATTACAGCTCCGATATACTGGTGACACACTCGACATGCAATGGCACATAGTGGTGATAGCATGGATATGTGTGTGCGTGCAGGGTCGAAGTGAGTCTAAACATGAGAAGGATGCCTTGCGGCAGCTCACAGAATGGCTGTCCAAGATGAAATTCGAGGATGGGACATCCATCGGAGAAGACAATCCCAAGCTCGACCCCCTGGCTGAGAATTACCTCCTTCAATACTGGGAGAGCTTCAGCGCGAGGAAAATTGAAGTAAGGCTGTGGCCACACTAGGGCATCTTCCTTTTCTCTCCGGAATGTTCCACCACATGTAGTGATGTGCCGTCACATGCTGGCACAGTAGTGGCATGGCTTGTTTGACTAAAATTCAGGCTTTTTTTGATGCCGCACGCTGGCACAGTAGTGGCATGGCCTTGTTTGGCTTGAAAACTTTTTTGTGTTTGGTTGATGGTTTCGTCACCGGCTGCTGAACAGAAGGACCCAACATGATGTCAGCAATACGCGGCAGCACCAGCTGCGCACCTGGGCTGTGTGTCGTGCCGAATGGCGTTGAACAGTGTTGCTCTGCAGGCTGCATCTGTCAAGGAGATACAAAGCACTACCCTTACGGCTGCAAATCGATGTTGGGAGTATGTCCAACTAGTGGAGAGTCCAGCTAAGACTCCCTTAAGCACCAATATCCATCACGAAATGGTGTGATCGAAGAAGAATGTCTATGCACTGTAGGTGTGCACTTCATACCCAAAACATGTCGAGTCATGAATGCTGTTTCTGTGTGCTGTTGACACGATGGTGCTCCTTGTCATCAGGTGAAGAGAGGCAGGAATTGGACAGCACCAAGTGCAGAATCCCTGGTGAGCAAGCTGGACAGAAGTCACTGCCCCCTTTGTTGCCATCGTGTTGTGGACCGTCTCCATTTTCTGTTTTAGATTTTAGAAATTCCCCTTCTGGATTTTGCATTTTAGATGAGACACAAGCGGTTTTCAGTTTTTGGACTCGTTGCACATCGAACTTGCGATGGTCTGCTGCTGAGGTGCAAGGCATTTTGGTTCAGTCCAGTGCAATTGACTCCTGCTGTGCGGTGCATGTGGGGCTCGCATCGTGTCAGAGTACTGCAGGTACTGCAGATGCTGTGCCCTTACTGCTGGAGCATCATGTAGTTGGAATCCAAACTGATTGACGAAAGGATGTGGTGGTCGGTGCCATTAGTTCATTGGGCACCAAAGGCTTTGTACAGCACATGAGATGAGGTGCCATCTCAAACCAAAGATTGTTGCTGGCAGCCCTTAAGTGCTAGTTTCTGGCGGGCTGGCACTTGAAACGTGGCGCTCTGTTGCTGCAGAAATCATGTTGTTGGCTGCCAGGCATTGAAAAGGACTTGTTCATGTGACTCCCCCTCCCTTGGAGCACACGTGCTTCGCACTTCATTCTGCCCTCTGTTGTGTGTGCAGCTCATCACAAATCTGTAAACCTTCATGTGGTCTCACGGCACGAAAAAAGCCGTGCAAATTTGTCCTTAGGAAAGAATTGCCACTGGGCAAGCGTGCCTATCTTCTTCATGCAGCACAAGCATCCAAGCTCGCAATGTTCTGGTTTCATGGGTGCCAAACTCACGAACTACCTATGTCCTCCCCTTCCTTATGACGCGTGCATTGTGGGTTGCCTTATTCATGCTTGTGTGCCTCTGTTAATCATTCTTTCAGTCTTCACGGAAGCACAGCCTGGGAGAATCTGGCAGCCTGATGCTGGCAGGAGAAGTAGCAAAGGTGGGCCTTCAGGTTTGCTGTCACTTGTCACTGTCAGCTGTCATGCTGTGAAGGTCAATTGGCTGTTCTCATGTAATCTTGTGTCATTACTGCCTCACCTTCCACTTTGGCAGATGAATGGTGTTCCAAATGTCTGAACTGTCAACACCATCTTTCTCAGTTGTTACATTGCTTTGTTTGTTCCAAAGTATTGCAGCACACTTAAGAGTCCAGGTGTCATCCCCTTCCTAAAGAGTGGGGTCACTGGGGTGTTTGCTTTCTGGGGACACGTGTGCTTTGTGTTGTATCATTAGATGGGATGGGGTTGTCGTTTTCGCCACGAACTCTGAGTCCCTTGTAGACTGCTGGAAAATTTGATGCTGGCTAGTGGCGTCAATGAACTGAAAATGGACGTGTATGAAGACCTGTGTGTTATTGTTCATGTAGCTGTATGCATACAGTATTGCAATCTTCTGTGTTTTTATACTTCACAAGGAAGGATTCCTGGCCAACCCTCCATCACTCCATCTTGTGTCACGGCTTTAGTGCAGGGGGATTCCCATCCCTGTGTATGCAAAAATGTGCCAGACTTTGCAGATATTTGAGGCACCCATCGCATCCGATTTTAGACACAGGTTTCATAAAGGTGATGGAATGTGATGGCACATGTTGAGAATTCCGTTTCTTTAGTTGCACCCAGTCTTTGAACGTCTAGCAATCAAGGCTTGCTTGTTTTCTAGTTTTGTAAATGATTAATTCTAATACTTTGTGGAAGACATATTGCAGATACAGTCGTGGGAGGATTTTGACATTTTCAAAGTGGCGGAGATGGGAAAACCACTGGAGGTGGTGGCAATGGCGATGCTGGAAGACTTTGAATTGGTCACCAAACTCAACCTCGATTATGCCAAGCTGACAAAGTTCTTTAAGGTGATCAGGTCTATATCAGTGCCATTGAAGAGTCCTTTGACTATATTTGTTTGACCATGCAAAAGCCAGAGCGCTAATCTATCCAACATCACGTTCAAGAGTCAAGGTACACCTGTCCTAACACAAGTGATGTGGGCCTTTGCCACGTTGCAAGAAAGTGAAGGGCAAGGCTAAGCTCGAAAGATATGATCACAAAGAGTCACGGCCTGTGCCTACGCGAGGCTATGTGACACATTGTGTGAGGCATTGGTCACCGCACGCAGTGTCCATGAGAACACCAGCCAAGATTGATTCCATGTGTAAGCCACTGAGTTCTGTTTTCTCCCGAGCCTGACACGCCTGAGGCAGACACACCAACAAGCTGTTATCATCAGGGCGGTTTCGTTTTAGGTCCAGTGTACACTAGCTGTTAAAGGAATCGCGCTTTTCCGGCAAAGGTACCAGCGTTTACCCTCAAATAATGCGATCTCCTTGTGATTTTTTGTTGGTGCGCGTGTCCACAGGCTGTTGAAGAGAACTACCTTGACAATCCTTACCACAACAATATTCATGCCGCAGACGTGGTCCAAGCCCTGGGCGTGATTCTGGCGCGGGACGATCTGAAGTCACGATTCACCGATCTGGAGCTGCTCGCCATGCTGTTGGCGGCTGTTGTCCACGATGTTGCCCACCCAGGTCAGCCAATCTCGACTCGTTTGCAACAGGCCGTGAGTGCCCAGTGCACCATTTGAGTTGATCTTCTCCCATTGTCACATGATGTTTGGGAACAGAGTTGCAAACCCATCTTCTGTACTTCTTCTGGTAGGACAGGGGTGGTGCCTGGACTCAAATCTGATGCAATTCTTCAAGAATGAACAGCGCCATGTCTTTTGGAATAGTTATCTCGTTGTTTGCATGCATATCTATTTGTGTAGGGCATCAGTGTTAAAAACTGTTGTGTCTGTCCCATGTTTGCCAGTCTCCAAGTGATTCCACAAGTTGGATTGTCATTCTTTTTCTTTTTTTTGAACAGGTTCAGAATTGTATACTGTGTGTTTGGTTCCCCTGTTACAGCACAGTTTGCCACAAGGCGCATCTCGCCATTTCGGGAAGTGCGTGTTCTGCCTCATGGCAATTTGGGGCAATGGCCTACTGAGCGTGTGGCCGTTCCAGTTGTGCATTTGCTTGTGGCGGGTCTCTGAAGCAGGCCTGTTTCCTAGGTGTCACAAACGAGTTTCACATCAACACTCGGTCACAGGTGGCAATAGTGTACAATGATGTGAGTGTGAACGAAAACTTCCATGCTTCAAGGGCATTCAACCTGATGAAACTTGATAAGGACAACCATGCACTGGACGGGTTGAGTGATGACGACTTTCGGTTTGTGAGGAAGTCGATGATCAGGATGGTGCTGGCAACAGATATGATCAAGCACAATGAGCTCCTTGGTAGGGTGGCAGCTTGGGCACCATCTCCCCACAGCCTAAATAACTGTCTCACAAGATTATTGCTCAAGGGAAGGGAATTGTGACGTTGACCAAGCACTGATTAGATGTTTCTGTGCCCTCCAACACCTGCAAGGGCCTTTTGTGTTATGTCTTTTGACAAGTCTAATCCTTGCAAGTGCCAGTGAGGAGGATATCCATACCATGGATTCCATAGTGGCAGGTTGACCTTTGGTACATTGAATTGTGGGGTTCATGCAGCGCTTTGGGCAAGGCAGGCCTGCTGGCAATATCTTGATGAAGAACAGAAAGTCAGAATTGTAAGGATGCCGAAGTACAGAAATACTGAAGTGCAAAAGTGCAGAATGCAGAAGCACAGAAACACAAAAGTGCTGGAATGCAGAAGTGGTTGTTGCTTCTATTGTAATTGATTCCTTGTAGACTCCGTTTACTTTCTGAGGGCGAGACAGCAACTTCCACCTTGAAGGTCATGACTAACACTTGTCCAGCGAAAACACCAATCTCCCATTCCCCCAGTGCTACTGGCATTTGATCGCCAGCTGTGTACAGACCTCATGTACTCCTGGACAATCGCTGACAAGATCGGCTGTGTGTCTTCCCAAACTGGGGAGTGGCCCCCTCATGGTCTGTGGTGAATGAAGGAATCAATCATTAACAGAAGAAGCAAAACCTAACGCGAGGTTGGCATCAAGAACATGTGTCAGGGTCTTACCACATTCGCAACACAACTAAGTAAAGTCACACATTGCATAATGCTCGAGTCAGCATCCTTGGGGATTCTGTTGTGGTGGGTGCTTCAGAACTGATGCAACCCTGACACACAGCTTCTGGTTTCAATGTGGTCAGCGAGGTTCGCCCGCTACTTTGCGCTGTATGACAAGGACTTGGATAAGTGGGAGTCAGACGATGCCAGGTCAGCTCTCCGCCAGATGTTGCTTCATTGTGCCGACATCTCCAATCCTGCTCGTCCATGGAAGCTGGCTTCACAGTGGGCCTACCGAATAATGGACGGTGGGTGTGTGCTCAAATCCTTTGATGACATTTGTCGTGTAGACATGACAAAACACTGCCCTTGCACCTTAGAGGCGATGTTGGGAATGGAATCCAGATCAGGGATGCTCAGTGTATCACATGTTTTGTTTGGGTGTTGTTTGTGCTGTTGACCACTGTTTCGCTAGCTGGTGTCACGAGTTCCATAGCTCCACAAGCGAAAGCGCATTGGAAAGTGTGAGCAAGCATTTCAATCCCACTGTGACTCGATTGGCCAGAGGTACTGTGGAAGGAGCCCGGGGTTGATACAAGGTGTTGTGGAAGAGCATACACAGAGTCAAGGTTGCGAGTCCATCGAGAGCGAGATGTGTCAGATGGGGTGGTGCTCATTGGGGCCCGGAACGTTTCAACAAATGTGCCTGTGTTATTTTCCACGGGGATGCTTAGTTGCTTTGCCTGCGCTCCACCCCGCTCTTATACCTCTGAGGCCTTGAGAAGAATCCTTGGCCTCGGACTGGTGCGCACACTGCACAGTACTTACAGTGTGAATTTCGTATCGAAGCATGGGGGTGCACTGGTTATCTTGTGTTGAACCATTAAAGCATCAATCTGTGAAACTATCAAGTTGTCATTTATCAGACCCACTGCTGTCAACTATCAACCATTGCTGTAACTGGAACCGATTGAGTATTAGCAGCAACTGAATGCATGAAGAGATGATGAAGTACTAGGAATTGTATTAAGGACGTTGATGAACGGACTGAATATAAAGGACAGAACGCCTGTTGTCCTTTTGTCTCGGTTGTAAACCGTTGCCGTAGACTCGAGCGCACGATTCCCGTTCAGGGTTCGCCACCCCTCGATCCTGCTTGCCTTCATCACCATGAGCTATCAAACTCCTGCAAAATGCAAAATGTGCCCTAATGGGGTCTGATGCTTGTGCGTGGTCGCCCCTGCGACAGAACTGTTTGCCCAAGGGGACAAGGAGGAGAAGATGGGCGTCGCCCGCTCCCCGCTGTGCCGCCGGGACCATGTCCAAGTTCCCAAGAGCCAGTCCACGTTCTTCGAGTTTATCGCCAAGCCCAGCGTCGAGCTCCTGTCCCAACTGGCGCCCAAGTTCGGCGAGATGGCGCTGCACCACATCGCCGTGAACCTAGCTGAATGGGAGAGGCTGCTGAAGGACAGCCCGTCAACTCCGAAAGCGGGGGATCGTGCATCCGCTGATGAGAAGGGCTCTGGGCTGAGCAGGGCGTCTCAGAGCTGACCGTGGGCTTGGCGGCCCGCTCAGGGCCGCCGGCGCTTTGCCCGCTTGGCTGGGTGACTGGAAATTGGGGAGGGGAGGGGAGGGGAGAGTCTGAGAGACGGCGACCAGAGAGGATAAGGGTGGATGCCGGTTGAGGAAACATGCTGGAACTCAATCATTCGCGAGGATGAACAAAGTGCAATCTAGAGGCCCGTCTCGGGCCACACACAGATTATTTGCGACGCGGGGCCAGGAGCGGGCCTGGCCCTGGAGGGACTTGACGTTTTGGCATTCGTAGCCTGTCATGTTGTTTTGTACCATACTGCCACAGATCAGAAGTATTATGGAAGTTCCATAATGGAACGCGGGTTGGCTGCTTCAGCCTGTTTGCCAATAAGGGGCGGCAGCGAGTCATCTGTGGACTCTGATTTGGGTTCAGAGCGCGGCGCATTGCGAGTCCATCGGGATGGCGGGGTGGGAGCAGGGATCTGAATAGAGTGTCATTGGCGGTGCCCTGGGCGGTGTTGCGTGGAGCGCACGAAATGGCGTGAGGCTGGTTGGGCGCCCCAAGTGGCAATGAGCGAGCGGCGAGGGCGAGGAAGGCATGGGGGTGCTTTGTCGCTCCGTGGGCGCCGTGGGAGGGCACCGTGGCGTTGTTCCGTAAAGTCCCAGCGAGGAAGACTGGCGGGTGGGGTGGGGTGGAGGGAAGGCTGAATTGTTTGTGCGGCGGGGTGCGCTGCTTTTGGCCATCGCTCGTCGAGGACGGCCCTGGTTTGGTGTCACTGTAACCTGCAAAATTCATGAAGCCGGGCGTCGACCTTTGCCAGCCCCGCCTATGGATGCTGTCCTTCGCAATGTGTTGCTCTGGTGGCGTGCTTGCGTTGCCAAAGGCAGGTAGGGTCGGCATACAATTGCTGGCTGCACCAAATTGGCGACTTTCTTCACTAAATCGGTGACTGCCTGCACCAACTCCCTCCAAACCTTACCTAACCTAAAACCTAGGCCCTAAAACCTAATAATAAACCTGCCCTAACCCTAATCCTAGCCCTAAAACTCACCCTAAAACTAAACCTAACCCTCAAACTGAGGCTAGGATATAGTGTGCACGTGATTTAGTGCAAGCAGTAATATTGTTTCGGTAGGGTCGAGGGGTGGCGACCCCTGAACGGGGACCGCAGGCTCCAGTCCACGGCGACGGTTTACAGCCGAGCAAAGGGACAGCAGGAGTTCTGTCCCTTATATCTAGTCCGTTCATCAATTGTCCTTAATGCAGTTCCAAATGCCTCATCACTTCTTAATGCGCCCAGCCGTTCGCAACAGCGCGACTGCATGCAGTGAAGACTTATGCACTGCCGCGGCCGTTGTGAACGTGAGATTTGCACATACTTCAGAAGTATAGGCAAGAATACCTTTTTCTTTGGGGTGTGTGTGGTGGTGATGGGGTGTTGTGCACCCTAGATGGGGCCTTTCGCAAGCGTTGATGATGCCACGGCGTTGGCGAGCTCCTGTTGCTGTCCCAACCTCGTCGCCTCTGTTGGGCCGGGTGCTGCACCAGGTGGCGCAAATATGCTGCAATGGCCTGGAAACACATTACTGTGCTTCATATTGATTGTGCATCATTGTGTATCGTATTTGTACGATGTGATTGGGAAAATGCCATGATGTTCTGGAGCAGCCAATCGCAAGGATCTGTGGCGCCATTGGCTGCTCGGTGGCGTTTGTGCCCTGCCAGTCTCCTTGCATCTAACCACCTACTACCACAGGGCAAGAAGTTTGCGTTGGATTTTGCAGGCTGCACTGATGCAATGCCACTTGGGGCTTGGGCAAGTCACACCTCGGGATGGGTCAGATACGTATCTGCCAGATTTATGGTCGTGTGCGATGCTAGATACCATCTAGCATTGTGCACGATCGTGTACGATGCAACTTGTACCGTATCTGGCACAACAACGGCCTCGCGGCGGAAGGGATGTTGTTCCGCCCACTACCTTGCTTCTCAGTCGGCAGGAAGGGCTCGCTGCACAGTTAGCGTTTTGCTGGCAGAATGTGTCCACTGCCACACACACACCGCCCTATGTACGTGCCTGAAACACTTGAGGCACATGTACAGGTGTGGCATACTTGCCGGTGCACATTCTGCCGGCCAACTAGAGCTTGAGGTATGCATCTCAGCAATGCACGAACCGGCACATTCAGCCTGGGATACACGTTTGTTCGTCACCAAAATATCGAGGACATTCGATGACGGCGGTTTGTGTTTGTGGGAGAGTGCCACGGGCGGCAGGAGATCGGGTCTTGTGCGTGCGGGCAGACAAGCCTGCACATGAGCAGCTTGCGCCGAAGTGTGGACTTTGCAGCGATTTGTGAAGCCACCGTTGAATGTTTCCCTCTGCACCTCAATTCACTTGCTCATTTTCAGCTCATCCAGAGGCACATTATTTCGAGGGGCCTGGGGTCGCTAAAAGACGACACCTAAGGCACCACAAGACGCCTTAAGATACCCTAAGGCGGCACGCACCAGGATTCCATGCCACGTTTTACGACGCCCATATGGGTTGGAAGAACACAATGCCTGGATGTTCAGTGGGCCACTCTGTTGGAAGAAAATTCAGTGGCATCTGAGCTGAAATACGACTGCAGTGCCGAGCGGCTCCGCGCATGGCATGAAGGCCTCGTTACTTTGGAGCGCTGCGAAGACATAGGGGCACACAGCGAAGGATTCCAGCGCGAGAGCTGCCACTGCCACGCAATGAGCCGCTTTGGAGACTGGAACTACGACGGTTTTTAGGGCTTTAGGTTACAGTCTATCTCAAGCCTGCGTGCCATTCATTGTCTTCATGACCCCTTCATGACCTTCATGTCCGGAAACGACGGGTATCAGACAACCTCCCCGGACAGCGTTTCCAGGCGACTTTGACACGAACAACCTTCCCCTCAACATCCGGCAGTGTTGTCTTGTTGCTGGCAGCGTCTCGTTGTTCCATAAAGCCGCAACGCCACGGAAGGTCTTCGCCTTTCTGCGTGTTGCACGCCTTCCCATTCATGCCACCCCAGCTGGGGCCATGAGCTTGTCGTTCTGCTTGGAATCTTTGAAAGAAATTGTTGCACAGGCTGACACACGCAAGATGTGCGGTTTCAGGCTTTGTTGCACCTCTCTTCACTAACTGTTGCGCGAAGATGGCGCCCCGGGAGGCTCTGCCATCTGTGGGATCCCAATCTGGACAGTTGACGCCAGCTTTTCCACGTGTTCGAGCACCATTTCGGTAAAGTGTGTGCCGCTCTGAGTATGCAGTACTTTGGCTCTGTGCCCACAACGCCGGAAGGAGTGCTTCGGGCTCCATCCAGCTTTCAGGGCGTTCTGGCGTCGCATGCACATTGGGCAGGGTTTTCAACTCGATATCAGAAAAGATTCAGAAACGGTTCAGAAACGATTCAGAAGCGATGCGCAAACGATGCTGAAACGATATTGAAACGATACAGAAACGGTGCACAAAGGATTCAGAAGCGAGCAGCGATGTCGGCACCCGGCCTGTCATCGCCTTGTAGCTCCAGAGACCACCGCATCGGACCGTCAGAAGCAATCAATTGAATTTACATGGCCGCGGTGCGGAAGCGCAATGCCAATGATATCAGCCATTCATCCACCCCGCCTGTGCGTCAGGGCGGCCAACAACGCAACGCAAAGCGCCCGACAAACGTGCCACCCCCTCTTTGCTCAAAGCAACGCGCGCCCCACAACTCATCCTGCAGCCTCTGCACGCAACGTGCACTGCCAGCCCGTGGGCCCATTTCGATGGTGCTCGAGTTGAAAAGGCAAACCGGCTCTCAGTCTCTCAAGAAGTGATACGAAATCAGTGCTGCTGCGCCTTTTTGAGCTTCGAACCAGCACTGCTCCTGCACGCCCACACGCTGCGACATCCCCTCACCCGTTGCTCGCGTTGTGTGACCCTCCATGTCCCACTTTCACAGCATGGACAAGAGTCCCGCACGCTCCTGCTCAGGAGAGGGTGCCCTTTGCATGACCTGTTTCTCTCTCACTTTGGAACAAAGTCTATCCCCTCACTCGCCACTGGCGAGTCGTCAGCCTGCCGCCTCTGCACATAGCGAGCATTGCCGGCCCGTGGCCTCACTTTGCTTCAACGCGAGTTGGAATGCCAAATGCCCCCTGCCTCAACGCTCCCAGTAGAAACACGGCACGGCACCAGCGCTGCTGTGCTCTGCTGAATAAACACGATGTGGCATCAGTGCTGTGTGCTTCGCTGAATTTCAAACCAGCACCACTCCTGCGCTTCGCTCTCGCCCGTCAGCCCCTCAGCCGCTTCCACCGGCTCCCCGTGACGGGCGACACCACAACGTACGCCCGCTTGAGCATGGCCCCGATCTCCCCGTCCTTCCCCTCGTCCTGCCAGACGTCTGGGTGGCTGGTCACCGAGCTGCCGTCCACGGTGCACAGGCAGGGCGGCTCCTCGCGGGGCAGCGACATGCCAGTGATGGAGTCGCGCCTGTCAAGGGTTGAGATTGTCATGGAACAATTTTATGCAAAGAAGATTTCGTACATATGGTGTTGCGATAAGGATGTGCATGTCGCCGTCCGTGCTATACCCGCAATACCCACAATCTTATATAAGAATGGCGTAAAAACTAATTCTTAAGAAATTCTTACGAAATTCGTACAAAACATTATGTAATAATCTTATGCAACAATCTCGTGTACAACACAAAAAAAGGAGGCATAATCCCGCTTTCGCTCCACATTTAGGGAGGTTTAGAAGGAGCCCCGGGAACAAAAGGCGGATACAAAAAAGAGAGCATCAAAGGCCAACGCAGCATGTCCATCGTCAAAGAGCGGTGTCCAAAAGTAGCAACCCAGGCAAAAGAACAACATAGGACAGAGGACCTAGAACATACAGAACATAAGAACCTAAGAAGACCAGAACATAAGAGCATCAGAACATAAGAACACAAGAACATCAGAACACAAGAACATAAGAACACAAGAACATAAGAACACAAGAACATAAGAACACAAGAACATAAGAACACAAGAACATAAGAACACAAGAACATAAGAACATAACAACATATCAACATAACAACATATCAACACAAGAACATAAGAACATAGAAGCAGTTAGGGCAGCCAACCTGTGAAGGGGGTCTTCCCAGTCGAAGGATGGGAAGGCGCTCTGGCCCACAGCAAAGTCGCGGTCCTGGCGCCAGCGCCTGCCGAGGGGAGATGACAATTTCGCCGCGTTCGAGACTGTCCACCTCAGCCTGCGAACAAAAGGCGTCAGCTGCGTCCATTTCGGGCCTTCTCTTCTTCTTTTCTATTTCCTTTTGTTTCGTAATGCCGAGATATTGTGGCACATTTGGGTGTCCAGGTGCCAAACCCGTCACACGCAGTTTGTCCAAAGTATTCGTTTGGACGAAGTTGCTCAAGCACCTTCGCCCAGCGAATCGACCCCTGGCGAATCGACACCTGGCAAATCGATACTTGGCGATTCGATATTTGGGAATCGATATCTGGAATCGACACCTGGCAAATCGATATTTGGCAATCGATACCTGTCTGGAGAGCTCTTCCGGAACCTTCCATATCCCGCTGACAGGCTTAGCGGTGGTCCGACGTGGGGGCTGGGCGGACAGTTCACGGGCATCAGGCCCAGCCGCATGCACTTCTCCCTCCACTCGGAGTCTGAAATCTCGCTCGCAGTGGAGAGGCTGTTTGGGGTTTTGAGCTTGACTAAATCCTGCAGCACAATGGGGCGAGTGCCTGTGAAAGTTGCATCAAGTAGACGGTCATGGCATCATGCTCACAACCACTGTGATGTAATGGGTTGCAGTCGTTTTACAAGGTTCTCCACAGCTCTGCACGATCTAAACACATAAATGAGCTGCCGTTTTTCCAAATGGAGGAGAGAACCAAAGAAAAGTAAAACCAAAACTAAAGTAAAGCCAAAATCAAAACGAAAACGAAAACGAAAACGAAAACGAAACCAAAACGAAAACCAAAACCAAAACGAAAACGAAAACCAAAACCAACACCAAAACCAAAACCAAAACCAAAACCAACCAAAACCAAAACTGAAACTGAAGGAATTAAAAGGTCATGCGATGGGTACATCCCTCCCGGGCAATGAATATGTGAGACTACTTTTTGCAGTATCTGAAAAGACGCAGAAACCATTAGTGCGCAACTGGAGACCACCCAACAGACCAACCATGTCCAACAGCTCGACAAGGTGCGCATCACTCCCATGTCATAAATTCTTCCTTTTTCAATGAAATTTTGTCCAAGGCTGTGCCTACATTTCCGGAGAATACAATCAAAATTTCAAGTTGTTGCATTAAGTATTGAGGATTTGGCAATACTTTGTAGTAAGGGTCCTCCAGCCAGCAAACACCCATTTTCCACAGCTTCGCGAACTTGGCCATTTTCGTTGGTTTGAGGAGCACGCCTTCGCAATGGCGAAACATAGCCGCCCGCGCAAAACTATCCACGCTGTTTAGATAAGAGCTCGAAGAGGTCCCTGCGAAGAAGCAAAGTGGTAGAAAACGTGTGATAGCCCACACAGAGCCCAAGCTTGGGCGTCTTGGGTGCTGGCCCTTTTCGCTTGTTGCAAGTCCTTGCATAAGAGATCAGGGAAGGTGGCGATTCCTGCCATCGTCGACGGTGTGGCAACGGGCTTCTTCGATGGGGACCTAAACACGGTTGAGTGTGTTTGGCAACTGCTATACCACGCGAGGGAAACTGTCCTTTGCCACGACGGCAACAAAGAATTTGCATTGGCACGCCTTGGACGGGAGCGACCCAGAGCCACGCGGATCTCCATTCGAGCGGAATCAGAATGCACAATTTTCGGCCAAATCTTAGGCCGAAAATTTCGAGCGGGCCCCAGAGCTAATGGGGACGAGTGTTTTTTTCACAAAAAATGGTAATTGACAGTGCTGGGACCCCATCTTTTCGATTCTGACCCTGCTTTGTACTTTTGAGGCTTCCCTTGTAACGAGTTTTGTCTTCCAAATAGAGGACAGTTAATTTGGAACAGAGGAAGTAATAGTTTGTTGTAGTAGTTCGTAGTGGTTTGTAATAGTCTGTTGTAGTAGTTTGTAATAGCTTGTTTTAGTATTTTGTTGTAGTCTGTGCCTGCACAGGTTGGAAAGACTGTTTCATCATGTGGTGTGTCGCAAAGGCGTACCATCTGGTCAGCGGCACTTGCAGAAATTCCCGGCTTCATGCAATTTCTAATTGTGCTCAAATTGTGTGAAAGTTGGATCAAATCACGTGTTTGAAGCTTGAGTTGTGTTTGCAAGAGACCGAATGGTGTTATCCTATAACAAACTGCTGCAGGTTGCGCCGACAGGGCGGCATCAGATAGCGTTCACAGCCGCCTAGTTGGTGGCACTTGCTGAACTCATTTGCTGCAAACTTCACTGCCCTCTTTGTTCTTACAACCAAACCTGTACAGGACCTATGTTACCTTGTGCTGTCATGTGAGCTGGTGAATACCCAATGAATGAGAACATTAGGAAATAAACATAAGCAAGTGGATGCGCAAATGGCATGCCTTGCATTGGAACAGGCGCGACACATTTCAGCATCAAATGTGCTGCAACGACATGGGATTGAAAAGGAAAAAAAAGGCGTGCACCCGTACTGTGCTGAGAACACCAAACGGCAGGGCCACTGACAAGATCACACGGAAAGCTGCTGTTTTCCATTCAATTCATCCTTGTGTGCATTCAAGCAAGTCCCAATTCGGATCTTATTCTTGTGTCCCTATCCATCTCACCCTCAAACCAGCTGACCTGCCATTTCAAGACGCCATCTGGCCTGTAGTAGTGCAGGTGGACCTTGCCCGGGCACGTTTTGTGAATGGCATCAATCAACACAGACGCCAGTGCGATATCGTCCTTTGATGCGCTGCCATCCTTTTGCGGCGGTGCTGCATCCTTCAAAGCTTTCCGCAGCACCTTGGCCGTTTCTATGAAGTTCCCAAAGTCCTTGAGCATGTCCCTTGTCTTCCTATCATCCTTCACTGGGTCTCTGGTGCTGTGGCTGTCCTGCTGTGGCGCACATGGCATCCACTGCCAAACTCAGCATGGGCACCAGACAGGAACTTCGGGCTTCACAGCAGCCAGCAGCTGCCGCAGAGCATACAACTGAATTGGACTCCGCAATTTACGGTCATCGACATGGACGACAGTCTGTGGACAGTCTGTGGACAGTCTGCGGACAGTCTGTGGACAGTCTGCGGACAGTCTGTGGACAGTCTGCGGACAGTCTGTGGACAGTCTGCGGACAGTCTGTGGACAGTCTGCGGACAGTCGGACACAGTCTGTGGACAGTCTGCGGACAGTCTGTGGACAGTCTGCGGACAGTCTGTGGACAGTCTGCGGACAGTCTGTGGACAGTCTGCGGACAGTCTGTGGACAGTCTGTCTGCAGCGACAGGCATGAAGTCTGACATCGTCTTACAGTTGGCATGGCCGCATTATGTCACTCTTCGCAAGGGCAGTGCTTGTTGTGTTGTTGACAAACCCATGCAAGGGGGCCACACCAACATGGTTGAGCTTAAATCCTTTAGAATTGCCCTCAGCAAGAAAAAGCGGTGCCCTTGCATCTTGTAGGCGATGCCATGTATGTGTACTTCCACAAATACCTTATGTCACATATCTGTTCATTTTACCAGCTCACCACAATGAGTTGAGCGTGCAAGAACTTGAGCAAGAGGGTGTGAGAGCATCAATCTGCACTGAGAAGACACACATCTGGATGCGAACAGCACCCACAAACCATACTGCCAAGGTCACTCTGCATGTTGGGGAATGAAATCTCTCCAAGGAGGTAAATCAGACCCTTTGAAACAGTGCACTGCGCAACATTACAAGCTATAAAAATGAATCAAACAGTGAACAATCAGCTCTGCTGATTTGCTGACACAACATTTCTCCTGTTTCCTTGTTTTGGTTTATCTTCGCACTCTGCATTTTGTGTGCACACATGAAGTGCGGAGCAGAGCGCCATTCGTAAGCTCTGGGGATGCACCCCAATCAGATGTTGCCTGAAAGCGCGTTGTCTTCTTCTGCAGCAGCAGAAAACAACTGACAGGAATGGAGGCACAATGGGTTGGCTACTGGCTGTGGACACCGCACCGTTGCTAATCGGCTCTTCATGATTCCCAAGGCAATGAGCATCATGTTCATGAAGCGTGTCATGAAGTAGGAGTCCACCAACAGCCGCACACATGGTATGCATGCAGCCTCAGCATCTTCTTCAATGCCTTTCTTTTCCGACACTTGGCAGCGTTGTATCCATGTCTTTATGCACTGCAAATACAGCCAACACCATGATCATTTCACTGCCTCCATCCCTTTCTGGCTGTGCCCACATTGGAAGCACTGCACAATTCTGCCTGACATGCAATGGAATGTCAGATTTGGTGTCAATGTCAATAGTCTGATACCAATGACCACCATGGGAAGGAACCAAAATTGGGCCATAAAGGTAGCGACTGTGAGCATGCATGCATATAGCCACAGCAGTAAAAGCTAGCTGAGTTTCAATTCTTGACTTTGTTACTTGCTCCAGCGCAATCCAAATGTCGTGTCTATCCTGTTCTCTATGCTGGACTTATGATGCCAGAATGCTCCTGACAAAGAAACCATGCCGGGATCGACACTTCGAAATTCGCATGGACATAGGCTATAGATTGGTTATCGCCTTGTAAACACTGATCATATGCAGCGTGCCACAGGCCAACAAGATGTATGTTCACTGCAGCCCACGATGCTGTGCGTGCTCAAAAATGAGCAACAGGCACAGAACAACATATGGGACAAAGCAAATGAGGCAAGACGTCAGCATGATCGAATGTGCATGCAACCAAGCACATTTACATTCCTGCCTTTTGCACTCTTGATGAAGACACAAGGAGGCATTGTGCCAGCAACTGGACACAAAAATGATAAATGCTTTTGCATGCAAGCTACTTTTACATTGTTCCCGCCATCAACATATTGGAGCAATACTTCTAGAATCATTCAGTAAGAACTACAAATGTTTTAGATAACGAATACCACAATACATCTCTGCAATGTCCTCACATGGCTTTTCTCTTACCAAGCCACACACTTCTCCGAACACAAAGGTTGACAAAGAGAACCTGTCTGCTTACTTCCACTTCATACTTAAACTTCAAAGTTCATGTAGAATTATAAAGTCTACAACACTGCAAGTTGCTAGCGTTATATTACCATTCATAGTACATTAGGTTGTACAGTTTTACTCAGTTCATGTAGGCCTTTCAATCAAGTGTATTACCACTTCCAAATAATTGACCATTCCGCTTCACACATGACAATTTCAAATGACATAACCAGATTCATTTGATTCATGATTCAAGATCACTGGGTCAACTCACCTGACAGAACAGCTGCCTGTATTGATGCAGCCAGACAATCCAGGGCAGGCACTTCTGAAATTCGGCAGCCTCTAGCTTGGGACTGGGGGCCCCCTCAACGGCTTGGGTATCGTCTCGAAACCGCATGCCCACAGCGTTGAAGATGAAACAGATGATGGTGCGTGCATAGATGTCCACAAGAACCGCCTGCTCGCAAGCAGGCAACTTCAAGTCAGCACATGGACGACGGCCAACAGCCAGACACACCGAGGCCTAACATTCAAAGTGCATTTCCATTTGCGTTCTGTTTACTATTTATATTTATTCATTTGCTTGTCTATTCATTTGTTGATTACTGCTGCGGCATTTGTATTGCGGTACATACTGCTTGGTGTCACAGGCCGTCTCGCGGTAGTGGATAATTCTTGTGCACCTTCTGTCTCATTGCTGGGGTTCTATCATTATTCTTGATCGGTGCGGAGGTGCCCGTTGAAAAACCAGCACTCCATTCTGTTTGAAGAATGCCAACAGTGCCTATCAACCACCAGAAGCAAATGTCAAGTTGGCGTTGCCATCTGGGCTGCACTGTTCACATAAATTGATGCCATCACAGTCTTGCAGGGCCAATGCAATCACTGAGAGACATGACTTCAAGTCGAAATGGAATACTTTTGGCATCGCCAAAATGGAGATTGCTGCTGCTGAACAGTGCCGAGCACTGGCAGATCATTCTGGACTGTCAGGAAACCTGAAGCTATCTGATGATCTGAAATCATAACATGCAAGTGCCATAACCGGCGTGCAGTATTTGCACATCGTTGCAAAGAGATCAATCATTCCTTTCAAAATGCCAACATATCCTGTGACTCCCGCGCCTTTCTGCGCCCCAAGACACCACCCAACAGAAGTGACCACGCACAAACCCAACATCCTGTCAACACTCAACTGTGGCTGAAACCCGCAAGGTGCAAGGGGTCCGCTTCGGTGTGTAGTGGCCAAAGTTATGCGAGCATGTAGAAAAAAAGTTTGCATTCCAGAGTTTAATTAATTGGAATCAGTTGGAATACAAAGTTGTCCAGGTTAAGATTATCTCTTATTATTGAGGCACTTAATACAGGCTTCAATCATCTCTATCTCTTAATTTGGAATCCAAAGTTTGGATTCCAAACCCACCTCAGCCGTGCTGGCTTCACTGTCTGGAGACTGCAGTGCCTTGGCGCACACGTCTGCCAGGATGCGAGCTTTCGCCTGGTCGTACAGAGATGCAAAATGGGGCCGTGGGTGGGATGGGTGTCGATGAATCATGGTGTCCAGGTGCCGAAGGGTGTCGTAGAGCACAGCTGTGGACGATGCGGAGGAGCTGCAGATGTGGTGAACGACATCCCAGGTGCAGAAGCCGTTTACAAAGCCCCAAACCATTCTGTCTGCATTGCTCATGGCCTGAAGTTGGGCAGAAACATGCGCACAGTGATCATCAATGACGCATGTGGTGCTGCCACGCGAGAGCCACACCAAATTCAACTTGTCCTTGGGATTTACCGTCAGCAGAAAGTGGAAAATGTCACACAATGGACAACACCCTCCTGTGAACAGCATCTATCTCATAAGCGTATTCTCAAATGTCAGGTCTGCTTTCCAGCTTCTCAAGACATCGCCACAGTTCCTGTTTCCATCGCGCTGGCCCAAAGCAGCACAATAGCCACCAATGGCCTTCAACAAAATGCTTGGGCAACTGTACCACAAACCAACATTCACAGCCCAGGCAACAGCCACTTAAAGGTTGATGTAATTCACAGTTGTGCAGCCACAATCCACTTCTAATGTAACTCCCGTTGTAACGACCCTCCTCAGCACCAAAGAGAGGGAAAGGGGTGGGAATGGGTTGGGGCGTGGAGGCCAGCACTACTCGTACAGGACTGCATAGAAGTACCTGTCCTTGCCACTGCAGCTTCTGACAGTGCTTTGCAGGTGAACGGCAATGCCCTGTCATGTTGTTGCAAGTTACACCCAAATCCAGCACCCGACGTCACCCATGCTATGCAGCATTCACATTGACTGCCAAGCAGTCAGTATCTGCCGCAAGACGGCAGCCAAGCACCCTCACCTCGTCCGCCATTTCCTTTGCCGTGTCCACGGAGTAGTCCGGCAGCGACCACACGACCAGCCTGCAAGCTTGCGACCTTTCCCCATCTGCTGCTACAGCCAGGGCGCAGCCGCAGGGCCCAAAGGCACCGCAGTGCGGCATGGGCCCTGCGCCGCCCTCGTCACTGGGCCACTGCAGTGCATCCAAGTGCTCCTCGAGTTCCTGCTGGCGAATGAGCAAGGGCGGCTGCCCTGGCGCCAGCACCCCAATGGAGGCCTCGTCCCCATTGACGCAGAAGCTCGGGGTGCCAGCTGATGCCACTGTGGCAAGCCTGTCCCTTGGAACTTGGTACACCGCGCCTCCTGTTGAGCGCAGAGGCACTCTTCTGTGAATCGAAATGTTGAATCACATGCAAGGTTCACTTGTTTCGATCTTGGAATTTTACAATTGTGATGCTATTATTCAAAATGCAATGGTTGTTGGCATTGTTCGCGGAGCTGTGTACTCCTGTGCCCATTGCCAGCCTGAGGCCATGGCTCTTTCAAGGAAAAAGGGATTGGCATGGGCTGTCAATACAGCCACTGCAAGAGGCCAAGTCAACTCAAACATATCAGATTCTTGTTGGGTGTTACTATACTTGCAGTACTAACAGTCTTCCCAGGATACATCTGTACTACTGCATTTTGCAAAAATGGAAGGCATGTGTCCATGCAAGCAATTGTTTGATCCCACATTTTCAGAAACCTACTTGTCACCTGTTCAAATCAGCGTCTTGTGCTGCTGCACGCCAAACACTAAAATGCGATCACAATCAACAGTCTTTAAACCTGGACTGAGACATACACAGTGTGTTGTGCCCCTCGCTGTACTTGAACTACAGCACTACTAGCACATGCGCTACTCAAGGGTATCAACACATTTAAGATGTGCTGGCATGGAAGACTGCTATAATCTTATTCGCTTGAAAGCATGAACGCAATCTGAACAACAAGAGCAGTTGCTGTCATCATGCTCCATGTTGCCGTAAGAGAAAGGGCTCCCATGGCTCACTGGCTAGTGCGTGGAACTGCAATATCAGGACACTGAACAAAAGCTGATTGGATCTATCTGCGCACTCCATTGCCTGGAAGGTGCAATGGCTGTTTGTTGTCACTCTTTTGAGCTGCGATGCATTGAATTTGATGGCTCCCCCCCTCCCCATTCATGACCATCGCAATCCGGACTGTTTGCACGCGGACCCATGAAACAACATCGCCTTGCAGGTGCAAGGGCTGTACTGTTTCATTTAAGGCAAACACAACTGAAGTATTTGCACAATACTCACCCTCCCAAAACTCTTCATCAACCTTTGGGCTGTATCTCCGTATCGTGAAAGTCCCAGTTTGCCCGTCCTCCCCAAGGACTAGGATGGCCTGGCCGGCATTGCCCACCCCCAAGGCGATCTGCACGATACGGTCTTGACCAGGGCAGTCCAACTTGGTCACAGTGGACACCTGCTCGTCAGCCCCTCGCATCAATCATCTGCTGCTCGAGTCAAAAATGAAAACATAGAGAAACTGAATCCTCATTGACTGCACATGTGCCAGAAACTGGGCAGGCCACAGGCATTTGGTGGGCCATCTTGGAGTGCCTGTCTAGAGAGTGGAAGACACTGCATGGGCCATTGCACTATGGGCAGGGCCTGCCAGATTTTGACAACTGAAATCAGAGGACTGACAACGTTGCTGAACAATTCTCAGGTTCTCATGCTTAGCAATCTTCAAGTGAAACAATTACGGATACCCCATCAACTGTCAAGCCCGTTGGTCATCATTGGCCACAATTTCCCTGAGTACTGACGTCCACGCACAGACACCACTCTGTCTCCAGTGTGCCAAACATCTCTTCTCTGGGACTAGCACTCATTTCGACACAAACATTTTCCAGGGTTTCACATCCCCTTGCACTTTCTGGTGAGGTGACACAAGGCCCACATCTCTGCTGTTAGGATGGGCTTGGCACATGGACTATCAATCGTGGTGTTATTGTTGATGTGTAGTGACACATTGACAAATTGTTGATACAGTGTGATTTGACACTGGAATCCAGCAAAACAGCTGTACTGTCATATGCAGCAAATGCAACAAAGCCCTGTACCATGGAATGTTATACCCTTCCGCATCGCAACGTAACGCTTGGCCTGATCTTGCAGAGCAATCACAAAAACGCAACGATGCCAAGAAAATGTGGAACCATCCCAGCCAGGACGCGAGGGTCTCTGGACTGCTTGTGGCGTCTAGGTGCCCCAGATGCATAAGTGGCTGTGGCGGACAACGAGCATATGAGGTCCTGCGAACTAAGCGGGGTCATCATTCTGGCCGCGACCATGATGCGCCCGCCTTCCCCCTCTCATCCGCCCCCAAATAATGGTTTGCCGAAAAAATGTAGAGCAAATCGTAGCCTAAAACTTCAAAATGCAGAGCCACTCGTAACGCCTAAATTTCAAAAGGCGAAAGGGCTGGATATGCTGCAGTGGTTCCAGGCGATGTGAATCTTGTGCCAGCATAGCATGTGTACTACGGAACATATGATGCACGAGACTGCAGTATATTACTGTACTGTACCGCTTGGCAAAGATAGTCAACCAGGAGATCTGCGATGATCAAGAGACCACCAGCGAGCAACACAGGTCATGGTGCAACCTTAATAACAAATTACACGATCAACAAACGCATCCCAATCACAAACTGCATGATAAATACATAAACAGAACAAATTCGTCTATGAAGGCTTGACATCGCCTCACAGGTGCAAGGGCGCTGCTTGGCCCCATGCAAGCAAACACAAGACAGACATTTCTGCGTGTCAAGACAATGAAATACACAACAAACATTACAAACCGCCAGTGATAAAAAAAGCAAGGGCATTCAACCAGGAAGAAACAACGAGGAATCTTGGCGCAGAATCCCTACCTGCACTGCACGCTCAACCGCCCCAGGCCCGCAGGACCATGTTGGGTCTCCTGACGCATCAAAGATGCAAACCGATCCTGGCCGATCCTCAGAAACAACAGCCAGACGGGCTGTGGCACACTGCCCCCCGACCACGTCCGCTGCCAGCAGACGCCCAACTGACCCTGGCAGAGTGACTGGGGGCAGGCTGCGCCACTGCGAGGAGCTGCACAGCCCACCCATAACTCGCCAGTGCACCTGGCCACAACACAGCAGTGCCTTGTCAGCCCCTGTGACTGCATTCACCGATCAGAATTCAGTTCATGTGCTCTACCAGCCTTAAGCTGTAGGGAAAGGGGAACGTCACAATCGGCAGATGCGCCGAAAAACGGATCTTACACTGTGGAGCACTTTGCTGAGGCTCACAGCCCCTCCCGCACCTGATACATATCTGGTTCTAGAATGTTCCATCACAATTATGTGTCAAAGTGCTGCCCCTTGTCCTAACAGCACCTGGTATGTTGCATCTTTTGTGATGGTTGCAAAGCATGCCAGCCCGCATCGGAGCCAGTGAAGTTTCCCATCCAGCAGGTTGTCTTCATTGACAAACGGAACATCCATCCCTTCTCCACTTGCTGCGGCAGGCACACCATCAGCTCTGCCCTCCCCTTCACTGGTTTTGGATGGCGGCCATTTCCAGCTTGCCGGGGCAGACAGCCACTTGGCGCACACAAGCTCAGATGGGGTGGACACAGCCTTGGAAAACAGCAGCAGGTCTTAGAAATCGTGAATCACAGCTCTCAGTGTGTCAGAACAGGCACTCCACCAATGTTGGTGTATGTGCAAGGCTATACGGATGCACAAGGATGCTTGGGAAACAATTCGGACTTGGTTTTACCTCAATTTGGACCAGGAGTCCCTTTCACTGAAAAAGGTCTGGGCCGAACCTCCATACAGTGAACTTATGAATCATTCTCCAGCGATTGGAAAAATTCGGGTTCTGCAAACCTGTCCAGGGGTAACGAAAGTATCCAAACAAAAGCATGGTGCAACGCATAGCTCATGTTGCATGCTTCTGCATTGTGACAAATTCGTCCCAAATTGCATGATGCATGACAATTGTTCCCTCTCAAATACTGAAATGTGGCATACTGAAGTCCAAAGGACCAGTCTGGGACACTGGCCATGAACGACTGGTAGCTGGACTGCCTTCTCAGCCTGGGTATGAGAGCAGCCCAGGTGTTCATGAACATCATGGCCAGGTAGCCATACAGATGTAGACGTCCACATAGACATGTCAGGGAGACATATTGATGTGCCATGTAACCAAGTAGATAATTGAGGTCGTTGCCAAACAGCCATATACTGCGTGCCTGCTCCAGAGCAGGTTCATTGACTCGCACAACTCCCTCTAATGCAGCAGACCTCCACTGCCTCCTCCATAGAAGTTGTTGCTTGATTCCACAGTTTCTATCATCGCCACAAGAACGTGACAAGTCCTCAGGCCTCTCATGACTTGCCGATCCACACACCAGCCACAATTCTCACCTTCTGTCCATACCACGCATTCACCGCCTGTACATCCAAGTTGCCGTTGGCACCCCCTTGCGTCCACACATGCACATCACCTCGAGTCGTTGCTGTTAGCAGCTTTCGGCGGCATCCAGCTGGGGACCAGGACAAGAAACCCATAGAGTCACCATCATCGTGAAGTGGGACCTCCAGGATCGTGCAATCCTTCGAAACCACACACAACAGAGTGGCTTTGGCCCCCATATGCGTAGAGCCTACTTCTCATGACGATGCACTATTGCTGCAGTTCCTTTCTGATGCAACTGTACTTCCTTGTGGCAGCAGGCCTTCTGGGTGAGGTTCAGGGTGCATCAACAGCTAACAAGGCTACAGTATCAGAAAAATGATTACAGCAATAAATGGATCTGGCTGCTCACCCAGGCTCCCCAAATGCGTGTCTTGCTACACATGCAATTCTGTACTATGCGTCTTTCTTTGTGCTTGATAACTTCCATGTCAGCTTCATACAGTAGTAGAGATTTTGATACAAAGTTTCATTCAGGACGGAAGTGCCCTTTTTATGGCATGTCCTTCTGTTTGTTACAATGAATGTTCCCACAACCACCCCTGAGTGCTTGCTTCACTGCTGTGCTTGAAGATTATGTTATTAACAGGGAGAAACAATGCCCATGCAAAGTCCACCATGCTCCTCAGCAGCAACTTTGCAATATTCTTACTGTGTGTGGTGCTTTGCATTGTGTGCTGGTACTTTTCCACAATGAAATTTTTCTGCAGCACCTTGAAATCACTTGGGTCGAGCCTGCAAAATTTTGTGATCGGAACAGCCTGTATAAATCTGCACTGCTGGACAATAATGAGTCAATGATTCGAAATGTGGTTTGGCTTGATATTGCTGCTTGTGGAATGCAAGTGACAGCAGTTCAGCCCAGTTTGGGGAATATCCCAACTAGCCTTTCTCAGTGGGGTGTGCCCCTTGCATGCATCCTTCTGTGAGATGGCCTACTCTCATTGTGAGGTCCTCGTAGACAGTTTGATGCTATCTGGTTTCGTGAATTCCATAGGAACGCGTGCACTTTGCAAGTTGTTGCCTTCACACTTTTAATTCCAGTGCATGGCATCACAATCATGTGTCCAGTTTCACTCTGTTTTCACACAACATGCCCAATTGCTCCCAATTGAAGCGGGTCCACAACAGAACCAGCTCCGGTGGAATACATTTCCAGTTGTTTTCCAACTTGGATCGCAGAATCCGCCCTCGTGTTCAGCAGAGCCCCATGCGGGTACGACGGGCACGGAAACGGGCAAGGCCATCGCGGCCGATCGTGGGACTTTCTAGGGAGGCACGCGCAAACTCAAAGAGGCACGCGACTTGAACGCCCAAGTCTGCAAACCCAAAATGGTTCACAAAACGTTTCATGCATGCGCGCCTTAGTTGCCTGCAAGGTGCAAGGGCACCGCTTGCTCTTTAAAGGTAAAATCAAACAAAGGGGTTAGCGATCAGAGCGCCCCCAGGCCGACTGGCGCCCGGGGCGCGCACCTGGGGGCAGCTGGGCTCCAGCACGCACACGCTCTGGGCCGCTGGTCCGTCGGATTTGCAGGACACGGCCACGCAGTTGGTGACGGGGCACCAGGCGATGTGCTGCGCCTGCCCGGGGATGGCCAGCTCGCAGTCGAAGAGGAGGGAGCTGGTGTCCATGGCGAACGGCCGCTCCCCGCCTGGCCCCTCCGCCCTTCCCGGCACGGCGGCATCCGCAATATGCTTCTGTAGTTTCTTGGGCGTGGCAGTTTCTTAGGTGTAGTTTTTGGGGGGTTTAGAAGTTCTATTTTTCCTTTTTTTAACGCTTGTAGGGCTTTAGGTTAAGCTTCGTGGGTCGCCGCTTAAGATGTGGTTCAGGGCGTTCACTTGACGCCCTTTCGCTGGCCTTTTACTCTCTCCCTATTGTTGATCGTTCTTATTAGGCTATATATATCTTGCATTTTTTTCACAATGATTGTGAATGATAGCGATTATCGCTCTAAACGATCGCACATTTGTGTGTATGTATTGGTTTTGCTTCCACACGCCTTACCGCCACAGTTGCACTCACACTTTCAAGACGGAACCCACATCTAAAGCAAGGCGTCCAACTTTTCCCAAATGGGCGCATTGCGGTCCCACACTTATACCCTCACTGAGTGTTGGGAGAGTCTCCCCCAACACCTGAACTTCGCTAGGCATTGACCTGGGCGCACCGGCGACAACCACCTACCAACAAAACATTCACCCAGGGGTGAGCCGCCAACCCGCCGTCCCTAGCCTATCGGCCTCCGGGCGGGGATGTGGCCCCCGCCCCCGGGGAGGGACAGCGGTCCCTGGGTGGTCCCGGACCACCCTACCGTTCACTCCCAATAATACCAATCATTGCCCCACTTCAACACACACACACACTTTCCTCTGTTTCTCCCCATGAAGAGGGCAAATGTTGTGTTGGGGTTGGCCACTATACGCCACCCCCGTTTGGTCCCTGTCGAGGTGCTAGTTGCCTCGTCACGTGTGGTGGGTAGAGGTGGCCACTAGAGGTGGCCACTCAAAGATGCCATCCGGTCCGTTAAGTCCGGTTCGTTAATTTTTATCAGCTGTCCGTTAAATTCCGTTAAAGAAAAAGGGAGAAAAATTCAGAAAAAACGAAAAAAATCCAAAAAAATCGAAAAAAACCCAAAAAATCACAACAACTGCGGTTAGTTGAAAATCTAGTATGCATAGGTTGAAATAAAATACAAACATACTCTCTAATAGCGAATTCCATAAACTATAAGTATGACTAAAACCCAAAAATCCCCAAAAAATCCAAAAATCCGCTAATTTTTGGTTAATTTTTGTCTTTTTTCGTTATTTTCCGTTAATTAACAGAAAATTAACGGAAATTAACCTATGTCCGCTATTAACGGATC